>KZ507983.1:41078-69037 GCA_002844005.1 Limosa lapponica baueri | reverse complement strand
CACTGCAGCATCCATCGCTGCAGAGCCTGGCACTGATGTATCCATCACTGCAGCATCTGGCACTGCAGCATCCATCGCTGCAGAGCCGGCCACTGCAGCATCTGGCACTGCAACTGCCCTGTCCTCCCCGGTGCCATGCCCCGGTGAGGAAGCACAGCACAGGTTTCAGGGGAGGAGGTGACGGCTTCCTCGCCTGACCTTGCGAGACTTGGGCCCTTTCACCGTGTTGCCCCAGGGCTTCCATGGCACCTGCAGCGGGCGCCGGGAGCCTGGGAGTCGCGGCAGACACAGTGCTGAAGGCACCGGTTCAGGGGAACAGGAGTCAAGCCCTTGTCCTGGTGTCGCAACCAAACCCTTGCACCTGCGCTTGCCCTCTCCAGGCAGACCTTGCCTCCTGGGGTAGGGGAGAGCTGCTTTTTTATAACCCTTTCTTGGGCAATGGAGCTGGGAGAGAGATGTTTTTAACGAAGATTCACCCAGGATTTGGAAAGGACCCGACCTCTGAACTCCCATCTGCTGAGAAGCAATCAGGGAGGAGATCTGTGTGTGCACTGCCCTGTGCGAGGAGCAGGGGGGATGGAGGGGGGGCAGACAAAGGAGGAAACAGTATTTCCAGAGCACTGAATTTTTTCTCCCTAAAATGTAGCGAAGACATTCCCTGAATGTCCAGCTCTTGCACTGGGATCAATTTGGGCCCTTAAATTATGCCTAAGGCAGAGATAAGATTGCTTTTTCACTAATTTTTGACTCATGCTCCTTGGACTTGAGTCCCTTTTCTGTGCCCATGCCAGCACAGGAAAGTGGCTTTATGCCAGTGGCTCCTATCAACACCAGCCAGAAATCTCAATGTGACTTTCCTCTTTCCAAACACAGCTATCACCAGCACAGGGACAGAAGGTAAGTGCTTAGTAAGTCCATTTGCAAGATGAACACAGGGAAGAAAGGTCCGTGACTGGCAGGCACAGGCTTGTGTGAGCCTGGCGGGGCAGGGATCAGCCAGGTATGGAGCGATGGGACTCTTAGCTGGTGACTTAGTGGGACAATATCGTTCACCCACACCATATTCTTGGAGAGAAGCAGTTCTGCCTTTGTTTGTTGCTTGCTCCAAGTGTCACGTCACAGTTATGTACTCAGGGTGCCACAATTTGTCCAAGACCCCAGGCTCGGTAGACTTATCAGTGAGGCCAAACTTCACGTTTCTCAGCATCACCCACTCCAGCCAACACACAGGAGCAACAGGCTTCCTGAAAAGCTTCAGTCAGGGGCTCCGCACTTGGAGCTCCTTCCCCAGACCTTGTCCTTTATTTCCATGCCCAAACTGGAACAGGCATCTTGAAAAACCTGGTCCCTGCAACGCCGCAGCTTACTGGCACTCTGCTTTTCTCCCCACACACATTGCATCGTCAGTGTCCTGCCCCAGCTCTGCAGCTTGCCGTGGTCTTACCCCATCAACCCCAGGACAGCTGGTTTTGCCTTTTGTTCAAGGAGCAGTCGCTCGTTCTCTTTAATTCCGAAATCTTAAAGGTTTAACCTGCTGTTTGATCTAGGGCAAGGCCATTGATAAGCCAAGTCAAGAACTTGACTCTGTCCGAGACGCTGACATCATCAGCCTGTTTGTTTAAGATGGAATTTAATCATGGGGATATTTTTCCCTCTATACTTGCCTTGTTTATTATTTTTCCTGATTGCCAGCACTTTCGCTCAGCGGGGGAAATTCATTAAAGAGCTGTGATATAATTGGCTGATTCAGTCTGTCTGATGGCAGGCACGCTGCTTGGCAAGTGATGGAGCCGAGAAATAAAGCTGAGAGAGACTTCTTGCACCAGGAACTCGGGTGGGTTTCTCACCCCTTAGAAGCACGTTGCTGAGCCTGGACCCGGGCTACAAGATATTCATGAGGGAGAACTGGAAATCCAGAGCAGAGCAGTGGGGCTGGGACCTGGAGAAAGGCTGGGAACCTGCTCAGCAACAGCATCTGAAGGCAGGGACATGGGTTGTGCAGCGTGACGTGGGAAAACCAGGGAACAATCGTTTATCAGATGGGCTTCTGGCTTGAGCACAGGGACTGGGAAAGAGCTGAGGACACTGCGTAGTCTCAGCCCACACCCATCCTCTCAAAGGTAAAGCTTGTCATTGCTCTTGGAAGGCTATCTCTAGTGCCAAGGAGCGGAAGGATGCCAGCGTGTGTGTGCCTGCAGAGGGCACTGGATTAAGCGCCTGGCCATGCAGGAAGAGGGACACATCCCCCTTTCAGCTCTGGAGCCCGGCCGTCCCTCCAAAGACACCGGCTTTGGATCTGCTGGGTGCAGATCAGAGCCTGGAACCAGAAACACACCGTCGCTGGAGCTGTTTTACAGCAAACTGCACTTGATTGCCCCTGTGATCACTGAAGTCTCCACTGCAGGAGTGGGGTCGATGACCTCCCTTTCTAAATCCATTACCTTCTATTTGCATAATGATTCTGTTGACCTAAATTCTCCCAAAAGTTTCGGCTGCCTGCATCATACTTTCCTTCCTGTCCTGGACTGCCAGGCCACTCTGCTGCGTCTTACTCATGTCTTCCAGCCCCGACTCCAGGGTACCTGCTTATCAGTGAGCACTGACATTAGTCCTACGGATGGACATTTTGCTCATCCTGCTTCCACCGACCTCGGTGTCAGGCTGTGCACTGGCTCCAGCGGTACTCACAGTGCCGAGAGAGGGGAGAGGAGGATGTGGTGCATCCAAATCACTCCGTAAGCTCTCGGCAACCTGGATGTTGTTTCTTGATGCATTCTCCTGCCTGAATCACCAGTTTTTTCCACCCCCTCTTCTACTCCTGTGTTGGGCAATGACCCACTTAGATACACGCCATACCACAAATAATTACCGAGATCCTTGTTTTATATCTGACCACTTCCTCCCTCCACCCCCAGCCTCCCCAGTCCATAATGATTCTCCCCTCTTCCCAGGCATCGCTGGTCATAGTAAAATAAGGGTGCTCTGAAGTTCATCATCTCTCTTTGGTAAGACCCAGATACCGGGCAGGACTAGTCCATCAGGATGTTTTGGCATCTTCATCACTGAAATGAATTGGAAACGGTTATCTTTCTGCACATCACTTCCTAGAATAAACCCAGGACTCGTCCACAGCCTCTCGTGGCAAACGAGAAATAGGAAAGGTGCTGACTGCAGATGAGAGCCCTCGGCAGCGCGGCAGGAACAGCTCGGAGGGAAACTGCCTTTAATCACGGTGCCAGTATCTGCCATTGCAAACTGTGTCAGGGCTGCCCAGCCTTGCGAAGTCGTGCCAACCCCGTGGTGAAACTCAGGCACGAGAAAGGTCAAGTGACTCGCCCGAGGCAAAAAGGCAGTCTCTGGCAGAGCCAGGATTAACACCCATGCTCATCTGCCAGGCAATCCGGGATGCGCCCCGGCCCCTTCACACGGCATCGCTCACTAGCATCACCTCAAAATAGCCGGTAAAAACTCCCTGTGCCGGGCAGCAGCAGCCCCCGGCTCTGGGTGAAGCCACTCCCAGGACCTGCCTCTGCGCCACGGGGAAACTATTTAGGGTGGAGATGTTCGGGGAGGGCTCCCAGACGCTGGAGGTGTCCGGTCTGTTATACCGCAGGTGTGGTCAGCTCCAGTCACATTCTTGGCTTTGCTTTTTCTTTCTTTTTTTTCTGGGAAAAATTTAAATGATCCAGAGATGAACCACGCCAGGCCTCGCTATGTCATCGAACGCCCTGCGTATTCGGTCAGCCTCTTCGACGAAGAGTTTGAGAAGAAAAGCAGAAGCTACCCCATCGGGGAAAAATTGAAAAATCTCTTCAGGTAACATAGAATGCTACAGCTGGGGCAAGTGTCAACCAGATTTGGTCTGGAACTGGGATACAATTTGGACCTGGGGATATAGTTCCCATTTTTTTCCTGGGAAACCTTCTCCATGGTCTTAAGGGCTTTGATGGATGGAAGGCACAGGAGAAATGCAAATTGTACTGAAGCAAGTGAAACTGGTTGCTCTTTCCACTGCCTCAGCTGTTATGCTGTAAGGCAAATAAGCGGAACACTTTGCACTACCTGCATTTGGGAACTGGGTTTCTGTTTTCCAAATTTTTTTTTTATAATGAGAAAGGTATAATTGGTGATTTAGGCATGAGTGTGTGGATTATTTCTTTAAGCTTTCCACCTGGGATTTCCTTTTATCAGGTTTCTTGTTAAAAACAGTACTAGGTTTCCTTAAAGAAAGATGATTAATCCTGCTGATTTCTGTCTTGGAAATCTATCTCCATTCCTTGGGAAAATGAAGGCAGTAGTACAGGAAAGAGAGAACATACCTGTTAGCAGGCAGAGATGTTGCATTTGCCAGCCCAAAAGCAATCTTCTTTCAGACACACCTAGGGTGTTTTTACCAAAGACCTGAAAAAGTTTGTGTTTGGCTCCATGCAACTGCCCCATGGATCTCTGAGCTGTTTCCTCTTCACAGCTCACCCATCTGATGGGTACCAGGACCCTGGGGAGCTAAGTCCTTCACTCTGTGCTGGTTCTCCTTCCAGCCGTGGCAGCACTGGGGACCTCCCAGTAAGTCAGGAACATCCCCTCATTAATCCTCCATGGGATATCCAGCTAGTTAACTGCAAGAGCCTGGCACCCGCAGGGAAGGGCTGTGCACCAAAAACTGGGCTCAGGATTTGGTGTGGGAGAAAGATTGAGACACTCATACAAATATCCTTCCTTGCTTGCTTACTTCCCAGCTCACTTCCTTCCTTCCTTCCTTCCTTCTTTACTTACTTGCATTTATTCTTTGTGTCTCCTCTAGATGTTCTGCTTCCAGATTCAAACTCACTCTCTTCAGCCTGTTCCCAATACTTGTGTGGCTTCCCAAGTATAAAATTAAGGACTACATTTTGCCTGATGTTCTCGGCGGGCTCAGTGCGGGGACGATTCAAGTGCCACAAGGTGAGACGCAATGACTTTCTTGGTCACTGAGAAGGGATAGCGCTTTGCCGGTTCAAGTAAAGGTCTGCAGATGGCAGCTGGTGTCCAGCCTGGGGGATTAGCTACCTTTACTGCTGACATGTATAAATCCAAGCTCTACCTCCTCCTTGGTTGTCCCTGTATTTCTCTGTGGTGCATTCCCTGCCCTCTTTGGCCTCTCCTGTCCAGAAAGCAGCAGTTCGTGGTGGCCGCAGCATCTTCTTGGAGATGATGTGAGTGTGAGCAGGGCCAGGGGCTGACACCAGCTGCACAGACCTGGGTGACCTGCCCATTCCCCTTGTGTTTTCCAGGGATGGCCTTCGCGCTGCTGGCCAACCTGCCTCCCGTCAATGGGCTCTACTCCTCCTTCTTCCCCTTGGTAACATACCTCTTCCTTGGCGGTATCCATCAGATGGTCCCAGGTAAGAGTCTGCAGAGCAATTGTCTGCACAAGGCAGTTAAATGTGGGCTGGGAATACTCGATGTGCCCCAGAATAGAGATGTTTGGCCACGTTTGGTCCATCAGGTGTTTACAGGATCCCTGATCCTGGCTGGACAGCAGGTTCTCACCCCAAAGAACCGCTGCCGCATCCCGCCGCGGGGCTGGCTGCGGTGACGGGCTGGGTGTCTTGGTCCAGACAGCCTAACCTGCCCGAGTGCCTTTCAGGACAGGACGCTCTCTAGAGAAAACTACTGACATCACTGTGTTGTGCTGTAGGTACTTTCGCAGTCATCAGCATTATTGTTGGCAACGTCTGCAATGAGCTGGCTCCGGAGTCGGACTTCCAGTACTTCAACCATACTACCAATGAGACCAGCGTGAATACCACAGCCCTGGAAGCAGCCAGGCTGGAGATCTCTGCCACGTTAGCCTGCCTGACAGCCATCATACAAGTAAGGACCCGTTGCACCACCTGTAGTGTGTGTCCTCTGGCCAGCGCTGACCCACACGGGCTCTCACCCCGGAGCAGAGATGCTACAAGAGGCCCCACTTCTAAGCGGATGATGCCTCAGCGGCATCAAAGGATGGCTTTGGTGGGGGGATTCTTGGTGTGAAATTCTCTGAACGGACTAGCCAAGGGTGAGGCCAGCCCCTGGGGCAGGACGGCAGCCGGCGATGACTCCCCAGCACCCCACAGCTCTCCTCTCCCCATCCCTGCTCCAGCCCAGCTACCACCATGGCTGCATGGGAGGGATAAGCCCTCCCTCCCAGCGGAGCAGCCGGCCCGACACGGGAGTGCTCCAGCTCCACACCTCACCCTCCCTTCTAACAACACCTTGTCTGTCCTACCCCTAGCTCTGCCTGGGATTCGTGCAGTTTGGCTTTGTCGCTATCTACCTCTCAGAGTCTTTCATCAGGGGCTTCATGACAGCGGCAGGGCTGCAGATCCTCATCTCCGTGCTCAAGTACGTCTTCGGCTTGACAGTCCCATCTTACAACGGCCCCTTAGCTATCGTCTATGTAAGTGGGTGCTCTGGGCAGGGGCCTTCCCTGCACCTCCTCCCCCGGTGACCACCACACCGCAGGCACCACTGCCACCCATGGAAGGGACAGGGGGGCTCGGAGAGAAGGAAAGGGTGGAGGGGGGGAAAATAGGGCTGTGCACCCCTCCCGGCCCAGCACACCCACGCTGCTGCCATTGCCTTTCCTATACAGCATTATTGTCTGCTAATTTCTTATTAGAAATAATGAAATGGGTCCGGGATTTGGGGAGAATATGAACCGTGTTGCTTTACAGCAGGAGTCTTGCACAATTGTTAGCTACAGGAACTTTTCCTGGGAGCAGGAAAATCATCTTCCATGGATGCACCCTCCGTGGATGCAGCTAGAACCTCATTTAACCAGAGAGCACAGACCCAGGGCTGGTTGCTGATCTCTCAGCAGCAGGGTTTCTAGCACTTCTCACCCATCTCAGGGTGTTTGCAGTGGTAACAAGTGTTCTCCGTTGTGCTGTCCACGTTGTCCAGTCTCTGATTCCCCATGACACCTTCTCCTCTTCTCTCCCCTTTAGACATTCATTGATATTTGTAAAGGTCTGCCCCACACCAACGTGGCCTCCCTGGTCTATGCCTTGGTCAGTGCTGTGCTCCTGATCATCGTCAAGGAGCTCAACCTAAAGTACATGAAAAAGATCCGGATGCCCATCCCCATGGAGATCATCATCGTAAGTGACGCACGAGCTGTCCCTCGGACCCTCCAGGAGGCAGTCCCTCCCCTCACCTTACAGCCCTGGGACACTCACTTCTGCTCATCATGTAGAGAATCTACACAGTGAAAATGATGTGACCCCCACATCATCTGGGGTCAGAAATCGGGCCACCCTCATGGAGGATACCTCTGACACCCACCTCATCCCCGTTAGACTGTACCTGCATCCTGGTGATGCTGAGGATGAGCAATATAGCTCATTTTGGGAAGGTTTTCTCCTTTCCTAGCCCAAATCTGGTGCTAATTTTCTACTGCCAGACCCAGGAGCACAGCAAGCTTAGTCCTTCTGAGAGAGCTGGTGCGCTTTGCACTTACTGCTCTTTTATTCTCTGTACTTTCAGGTAATAGTCGCGACTGCAATCTCTGGCAGCTTTAACATGCCCGAGAAGTACAGCATGCCAATCGTTGGGAAGATCAGTATGGGGTAAGTGCAGGTGCAGGTCTGACACAACTTCCAGACAATTCTCCTTCCTCCTCCTCCTCCTGCAGTCTGGAAAACACCTCGCTCTTCCCTGCTGTATGACAGTCCCCTTCCAGGACTGTCAGGCAGCGCTGCTGCACCCCGTTTCACAACTGCCACCATCCACTCAAGCTGTGCACAGCGTAGACGTGGATTATGTCATTCCCGAACACACGAGCTCCTCACCCTCTTCACCAGCCTCCGGACACCAGTGTCACCACTGCTTCTCGCCTCCTCTCTGCGTGCAGGTTCCCAGAGCCGACCCTGCCCATGGTGAACAAGTGGAAAGACATGGTCGGCACAGCTTTCTCACTCGCCATCGTGGGCTACGTGATCAACTTGGCCATGGGGAGGACGCTGGCAGCCAAGCATGGCTATGACGTGGACCCCAACCAGGTAACGCTTGGTCTGGAAGGACACAGGCAGGGACCGTTCCCCTCGCTCTCAGGCGTGAAAGGAAAAACTCGCTGCATGAATGGGAAGCTTTCAAACGTGCTCTGCTTAGAACAGGGGGGCTGCTCCCCTGCATGCGGGCTCACGTGGCAGCTTGCCATGGAGGGGTCGAAAGGACAGATGGCAGATCCGTCTCCCATGGATTGGAGAGAGCCTGCAAAAGGGAAGATAGCCTTAGGCTGAGCTCTCTGCTTCACTCTGCCTCCAGCTCGGAGGCTTCAGCCCCGAGCGCTGGCACCGACGGCATTTTTGCAGGTTGTTGGAGCACAACGAGGCACATGTGTTTCTCAGTGAGCAGAGAAAGACCTGGATTCCTGGTGTGTCACCTAGATACTGTGAGAGGCAGGACATTAAATAATCCTCTTTTGTCATCACGGGCACAGTGGCAGCTTTCAATAACAGCCACGCATACCACATGAAGCCCTGCCCTTAGTGTGTCAACAGATGACAACATGTTTATGTGGAATTGTGCTTCCAGGTTTCCCTGCTATACCAGAGCCTGCCCCAGCTCTTACTGGAAGGAAAAGGTCTGGGACACACTGGTCCCTTCCCTGGCCACACACACCCTAGACTCGGGCACCTGCACTCCTCCCTGCTAGCTCTTGGGCATTGGCAGGGCAGGATGGGCAGTTGTCCCTTCTGATGACCATGTTTCCCCCATCTCCACAGGAAATGCTGGCCCTGGGCTGCAGCAACTTCTTTGGATCCTTCTTCAAAATCCACGTGATCTGCTGTGCTCTCTCCGTCACTCTGGCCATTGACGGGGCAGGAGGGAAATCACAAGTTAGTACCTCCTCCTCCTCCTCTCTTCCCTACTCGATCACAAACCCCTGTGGCTGCAGCATGCTGCCAGCCTGACATCGCTGCTGCAGGTCTGGTGAAGCTCCATACACGGGTGCTTCACATTGCTGTTGTTAAAAGCAGAATTTTCTCCCTCCCCAACCCTGTTTCGTTCCCTGGATGGTTCTTTGGATTGGACAGAGATGTAGGGCTGTAAATCTGCATTCCCAGACTGACTCCCCCAATTGAGCAGAGCTACCGCATGACGGAAGTTTGGGGTTATCTATGACATCTGCAAAATCCCAGCCCGTTGCTCAGATGCAATCGTCTGCTCACGTAAAATACAGCAGTGACCAGCTGTGCCGTTGGCTGAAGCAGCGGGAGAGGAAAGACCCAGAGGGATTTTAGGAAGACCCTGATGTTTGCTGAAGTGACTTCTTTCCTTTTTGCAGGTGGCATCTTTCTTTGTGGCCTTGGTGGTTATGGTGACCATGCTGTCTCTGGGGATCTACCTCGAACCTCTTCCAAAGGTAACACAAACATCTGCACAAACAGCGTGGCCATTGCGTCACACTCTCCACACACCCAGGCGAAGGCACAGCCTGGCTCCAAACCCCCCTGATGCACAGCACAATTCGTTCCCGGCCTGCTGTCCTGTTTGCACCGAGTCTTTGGAAGCAAAAATAGTCTAAATTATCATGCTCAGATCCAAGTGAGACCTTTGGGCGCATCACCTTTTCCCATTCCCTTGTAACTGGACCGAGGAGGGCAGACACTGCAGAAAGCATCTCCCGCAGAACCTGGCACATCCACCCTGCACACCCACGCCCCAGCTGATACCATCCTCTCTCCTCCCCAGTCCGTCCTGGGAGCCCTCATCGCGGTCAACCTGAAAAACTCCCTCAAGCAGCTGGCTGATCCCTTCTACCTGTGGAAGAAGAGCAAGCTGGACTGCGTGAGTACCTGGGGACGGGGGGGAGGCAGCCACCGGGCGAGCAGGCTCACCCCCCGGCAGGCTTTGGGGGGCAGGAGGGCGGTATGAGTCCCCTATAGAAGGTGGGTTTCACTCTTTTGGGGCAATCGGGCTTCCAACCCCTCGCCAACGGGGTCCCGAGCAGCGGCGGAGCCCGTCCTGCCCAG
The DNA here is from genome assembly GCA_002844005.1 of Limosa lapponica baueri. Lineage (NCBI taxonomy): Eukaryota > Metazoa > Chordata > Aves > Charadriiformes > Scolopacidae > Limosa > Limosa lapponica. The sequence goes on along the minus strand of KZ507983.1, from coordinate 59,036 downwards.
CTGAGCCCTCTCATGCTTAGCGCACATATCGGAGGGGTCTGAACTATTACCTGCTCTGTTTAAATGCCAATCAACCGCGGGAGCCTGTTTGCCCAGAACTAGCCAAACCGGCCCTGCTCAATATCTAGGAGTCATGACTTAAAAACTCACACAATAGCCCTCCAGGGTGAGGAGAGCCCTTCACAGCGATAAAGACTCCAGGCACTGGTTGATGTATAAACCCAGGCAGGGGGTGCGGGGGAGTGAGAACGGAATTTGGAAATGTCTGACATAAAAAGACAGTGTTTGAACAGGACTCCCACGGCTGAGTGGTGTGTGTGGACACTGAGCCAATATCCTGTCAGGTCCCGACAAACCATCTTATCGGAGAAATCGGGAGTCCAAAGGGGCTGACCTGAGTCATCAAGAGCTTTCCCAAAATACTGTTCAAACAGGGTCTGGAGAAGAGACGGGTTGGCAGCACCGGCAGAGAGTTCACAGGGGTGGGATCATGACGTGAAGGCACACGCCAGCACAGGCCATGAGCCACAAAAAGTGGTCCACGCTGAGGATGTAGCCCTGCAGACTGACCGGACCAGGGATGGGATGTGCAAGGTCTGCGCTGATGCAGTTCAGGCGGGAACCAGCAGAGTCACTGATGGGAAGATGCAATTCTCCATCAGGAATTGCTTATGGCAACTTAAGCACATCTCTGAATGGGTTCTGCTGGTGCCTGCTGCGTAGGATGGAAGGTCTGGGTTGGCTCTGGCCGTTTGAGTGAGGGCAGGTGAAGTTACTGCCCTTTATCAGAGCTTGCAGAAGGGAGCACAGACCCACCCTGTGGGGTCCTCAGCCCCCAGCCCAAAGTCCAGGCAGACATCTGAGAGGACAGGGACTGAGAAGAGATGTGTGGTGCTGCCTGGAACACCCTGCCAGGTTGTCTCTGCCAGATGTGGTCAGAAACCTCTTTGGTTTGACCCTTGTGGATCATCTGTCCATGGCACAGCCAGACCCACTGGCCCGATGGTGCTGTTTCCACTGAGCTGTTGGAACAACGCTCTTGCTACCAGCAACCACGGACAACCTGCAGGCGCAGGGAGCGTGGGGACCAGGCAGATGCCAATGGAGTGAACTGCATTCCCCTGACCTTAATCTCCCTGGAATTTGAACTAGATTCAGTGTCCTGTCCCAAAATGGGGAACACCACTTCTGGGTGATGTCAGACCATCGGTGTTCATTACCTCAAGTCTGGTTGTGTTTCAGTCCTAACTGCAGGGATCACTCCACAGATACAGCCCAGCGCGAAGTCTGGATGGAGGGAAGCCCTTACTTGCCATTTATATGCACTTTGAATATAAACAAAGATGCTGAAGTCATCAAAATTACGCTGATACGTCCAAGGTCAAAGTTAGGTTTTATCAGTCTTGAGGATGGGATTATAATAACCCGATAATGATTCTCAGAGGGCATGTTTATATGCTTAGCCAGGACTAACTTCATGTGGAGGGAGATGCTCGAGTGCTAATATATAAAAATGACAGATGACAGAGCTCTGAGCTGAGAGGTGGAGCAGGTTCTGCTGTGCTCTGTCATACTTTGTCATGGAATCTGCTCTGTGCTCAGGTCATTTATAATAGGTGCTCAGACAGTTTTCAGATAGATGCTCATTCCTTTTGAAATGCTCTGACTGACAGCGGGAGCTTCCTTGGGGCTGGGAGCAGTTACGGAGCAGCAGATGGTCGGGTCTGCAGGAGCCCTTTCTCAACTCGTGAGGCTGATGCTTTTTGAACTGACTGAGCGGTGTGCGGGTGTTCATGCAGCTGTGAAGAAACGCACTGGCTGCTTTTACAGCTGAAAAACTGGGGCTTCTGGCAAGTTTCCCAGCAATGATGTTTCACACGAAAGCGTGCAATAAGCTGTATCAGTAGAATAGCTGCAGAATTCAGGCCTTGGTCTTCTGATCCTCAGCTGTGTAGTTCTTTGGGTCCAGAATATCAGCACGGAGCTATTTTTCATCCACCACTGTGCTCCAGCCCATGGTAGAGTAAAATGATCTTCCGTGCTCTTCTCTTTCTGCAGCTGGTCTGGCTGGTGAGCTTCTTGTCTGCTTTCTTCCTGAGCCTTCCCTACGGAGTCGCTGTGGGCGTGGGATTTTCCGCGCTGGTCGTGGTTTTCCATACCCAGTTGTAAGTACCGGGGTAGCTACAAAAACCGAAAGAGAAGGAAAATCTCCCAGTTGCAGAATAAACGACAGATTATTCTTATAACTGACCTCTGGCCCGTGTTTCGAAGGAACGTGTGGCAGGAGCCTGGGGGAGTGCAGGTGTCCTCCCTGGCCCCTGGAATGTGCAAACAGGAATGGCAGGCGCTAATTTACTGCCTGCATTCCCACTCCCGCGCGCGGTTAGCGATGTGCACATCCCCAGGCAGGGGGAAGTCTGAAGGTATTTACTTCGAGCACGAGAAGCCACCTGCATAGTTCCCAGCAGAAAGTCCTGCTCATGAAAAGAGCGAGCCTCGGATAAGTGCAGAGTCTGGTGTGATGTTTGCACACCATTTTTAATCCATCAAAGCCCTTTATTAATATTTCCCAGGCTGGGATCTGAAAGTGCTGACTTTTTTTGCCCCGTAGACTCTGCAGGGATGAAATTTAAGTATTCTCATAAAGCAAATTTTCAAATCCTGGTATGGAATGTGAAGCAAAGCAGTTTTCTTTGCCTGCAACGTTTACTCTAATTCTGGTCTCCTCTTTTCTCCTCAGCCGTAACGGCTCTGCCCTGGGCCAAGTAACTTCCACCGACATCTACAAGAACCCCAAAACCTACAACAAGGTAAGGAGAAGCTAAAGCATTCTCAGAGAAAATGCTGCTCTTTGCCACCGGTCCCCAGTGTGATCGGGACTCTCCAGTCCACGCTCCTGTCTCGGCGAGGCTGTTTGCTGGTTGTTTCAGGGGTAGCAGAACAGCTACTGTTCTGTTTGACCTTCCCAGCTACCTGCTGCCCAAACCCCCCCTGTCCCCCCCCCCCCAACCTGTCAGGTCTGCTTTGAGCTCTCGTCTCTGTTGCAGGTACATGAACTTAATGGGATTAAAATTGTGACCTACTGCTCGCCACTGTATTTTGCCAACTCAGAGATATTCCGCGAGAAGATTATAGCCAAGGTGAGCAATGCCCTCAGAAATTTCCACTTGCAGCCAATCCCCAATGGCCCTAGCTCTCTCCTCTATTGCTACGTGGGGACAATTAAGCTTAGGATGATTGCAAAAGATGGTTACATCCATCCTCTCCTCTTCCATCCTTTCCTCCCTGAACTTCAGGACTGTTTCTACACCTCATTTTAGAGGTTATGTCTGACTCCTGGCAGGTATCCTCCTCCCAGCTCTGCCAAAAGCAGTCATCCTGCTACTGTAATCTCTCCTCCCTGCAGGTGCAGGTACCCTGAGTTGCTGAAGATGTTGTTTGGTTGCCATCAGGATCACCTCACTCGGGTGTACAGCTGGTGCTGTCCTCCTGTGCCATGTGCCACATGGGAAATAGCAGCAAAGAAATAGCAGCCCCCAGTTTCAGGGCTGAACAGACTTTTTCAAAGAAAACTCTCTCTCTTTTCCACAGACCGGGGTGGATCCTGGCAAAGTGTACTTAGCCAGGAAGAAATACGTGAAACAGCAGAAGAAGGGGGCAGCACAACCACCAACAAAGCTACCAAAATTCTTATTGAGGCAGAACAAGGTAACTCAGTTTGGGTTTGGGTGCGGATGAATGAGACCCCAAGTCCCCATCAAACAGCTCCTCTTGACATAAGATTTTCTGCCCCGTTTTCCCAGCCACATCTACCACCCTTGCCTCCTTTCCTTCCCACCCACAGCTCCAATCCTCCCAATAGCCAAAACCGTAAGATGCAGGAGCACTGGAAATGGCTGGGAGCAAGAAAGCCGTAGAGATGGCTAGAATGGAAACACAGGGAACAATTTGCTAGAAACCGGGCTCGCCCTCTTTCCCTAAGAAAGCACCTATGTCAGCATTTCCATTCAAAAGTGTCCTTTTGAAGCACAATTCCCACTCATCCCAGCTTCCCTTCATTTGTATTGCTGAGCAGTCTTGAAGCATGTGAACAGGAATAATTTAGCTCCAGCCCTAAGGGACATTCAGCCCAGCACCAGGCTGGAATCAGTCCAGATTAAAACACCACACGCCACTGAATACTTTAGGTGCCTTCACACGTCAGGGTCTCAGCTTGTGCCCTGCCCTGACCGTGCATTTCTGCTTTGCTGTAGACCTTGTCTTTGCAAGAGCTCCAGAAAGACTTTGAAAGCACCTCTCCCACCGATACCAATAACAACCAGACGACTGCTAACGGCGCCAGCATCTCCTACATCACGTTCCGTCCACCCGCCAACGGTGCTGGGCAAGTGCACGCCTCCAGCGAGCTGGGCAGCACCACGACCCTGCAAGGAAGCACTCTGAGCATCCTGCCGAGAGCAGATGCTGACCCTATGATGACAGCACCGCCCTACGTCAGCTTTCACACCATCATCCTGGACATGAGCGGAGTCTGTTTTGTTGACCTCATGGGCACAAAAGCTCTGGGCAAGGTTAGTTCTGTACAACAAACACAGCCAAGCAACGTCACCCAGGTACTTTCTACTCTCTTGGGCAGCTCAGATAAAGGTGTTTACCTTCCTTCTGCGTGACTTTCTCCTTCAGCATCCCCAGGACACATGTAAAGCCCTGGATAAAAGACTTTATCTATAAACACAAGGCTGGAGCAGCAGTGTTATTAATCCTCTCTCTCCCCTCTCATCCCTTCTAGTTGTGTTCCAGTTACCAGAAGATTGGGATTAAAGTGTTCTTGGCAAACGTGCATGGTAAGAATCCACGAAGAACACTTTTCCATGTGATTTTCCCCCATTTACGTGCTTCTGAGAGGAGACCTTTTTTGCGTTCTTTATGCAAACTGTGCGAGCTGTCAGCCTTTTGTTAGACCGAGCCAGAACAGATGAAAGAAGAGAACAGAAGAAAGGAAGGAGGAACGCTGTTCTCTGTGTGTGAAATGGCTCCTTTCATTTGGGGAGCAATAGGACTGGAACATCTCTACATTCAGCGTGCAGAAAAGTAGATCTCCACACTCTCATTTCTGCAGCAAACCTGCTTCTTCCCTGTGCATCCTGGCCCTGCTTTAGCTCCGGGGGCTACTGTCAGCCATGTGCACTTTCAAAGGCTTCCTTCTTTGGTCTCCTTCTTGTTCACGTGCTTTTCCTTTCTTCAGCCCAGGTGTACAACGACATTAGCGCAGGTGGAGTCTTTGAGGAAGGAGGCCTGGACCGAAATCACATCTTCCTGACGATCCACGACGCTGTTCTGTTTGCACTGGCAAATATCAGAGAAGTTGTCCACCCGCCCATCTTAGAGGAGGTACATTTGCTCCCCGGTCTTTCCCCAGCTCACAGTGCAGTATTATTAGATTTACATGCTGCGTCAGCACAAAGGAAGAATAACAACTTAATACTGCACCTAATAAAGTTTCTTGTTTATCTCAAGTGGTAAAGGTCTAAATCCAACAAAATATTTCATCTTCTAATTCTCGCGTATGGGCAAATTGCCTACTGATTGAATTGATTTCAATGGAAAATCTACAAACCTCTACCTGGGAGATGGGTGTTGTCCCAGCCCAGAGAGGCCAAAAGAGCAGTTCCAGCACTACGGCCCCAGTTTGGTGTTGGCTGGAACGTTCAGCTGCACACAGAGATAGAATTTGGCCCTGGGAAATGAAGACAAAGCACGTGCCCCTGTCCTTGATCAGCCTCGGCATCTGGGAGTGCTTCCCTCGGTGGGAGGAGAAAAAGGAATGTGGCACATGCTGACAACACAGGGTGAGACAGGCCATTTCCCCAAATACGAGGTGGTTTATTGCATAATAATTGGAGTTGGAACCAGGGCAGTGGTGGCCAGTTATCTTGTAAGAGTAAGTTAAGGTATCTTGTATCTGGGCAGAGAGATATGTAAACGCCAGCTCAGTCAGAGGAGATAAACAATTGAAACAGGATTCCTTCTGTGCCCCTTCTTCCCGGGCATTTCCCTTTGGGCACGTGTGATGTCTTCAGCCTGGGTTAGTCATTTTTCCCATTCCTTTCAACCCCACACTCTGTTAATTTGTGGATTTGATTCTTTCCCACACAGAGGCCGAATCAGACAGAGCTCTCCATCTATGAGGAGTCTGTGGACGAAAGCAACACAGAGTTCAAGAACTTGGAGGAGGTTAGTCCTAGTGCCAGGGGTCACTTCTTCAGCTGTGGAATAAGGTGGAAATCAGAAGTTGTGGTTGGGATTGATTAGGTGGGGACTCCCCCATGCCATTGCCAGGCAAACTGCTACCAAGAGCAACACTTTGAAAAATTAGCTGCAAAAATAATTTAAAATCCCTTCCCTGGGGAGATCTGGCAGGCACCTGGCTGAAGAAGCAGCTGGGCTAGCCCCACGAGGGAATCCTTTCATCCATTCTGGGCCACAGAGCTCAGGTTCTCAGTCAGACCCGTGGCCTCCACACACTGGCATGGACTTGGAGAACCAGGTTCAGCTCAAGCCCAAAAGTAAGGTCGGTGGTGAAGTCTTCAGCGCAGACTTTGTTACCGCTGAAGAGATCTGCACCTGCTGAACCCAGGTCCCTGGGAGGAGATACCTTCCAAGGGTGACCTTCCCCATCCTGTCCGTGCAGAGCTGGAAGCTGAGCACCCTCTCTACTTTCCTCGTGGAGGAGGGCTGGGAAGGGTTGGGGTTTCTGGTGGCATTTCTCTGTGTGACCAAATGTCTGCTGAGCTGCGTGGCTGGGTTTGTGCCACGGCGTCAGCCCTAACCCAGCGTGCCTTGTGTGCCCTTTAGGAGATGTTTGGAAGCATGTTCCACTCAGAGACGCAGACAGCTCTGTGAGCGCACAGGGAGCCTCAGCGTGCGGGCAAACCCTCCCGAACAGACTCTTCTCTCCCCTCCCTTGGTGAAGAGCTGCGCTTCTACCTGGGGATACAATAAGTTTGCAAAGCAAGAGGCCGTCACACCTCTTGAACTGATAAATTCCTCCCTCCTTTCTGCTCTGCTTCTGGTGTTCAGAGCAACGGACTCTGGAGCAGGCAACAGAAAACTATGGAAGCAGGAACTCAGGAAATGCCATCTCTTTAATTACAGAAGAGAAGCGAGTTCATTTGAAGGCAGGTGCCTTAACACATGGGACGATTAGTCATTATTGCCAAGTGCTCTCCTTTGTCTCCCATAACCACACTCTTCTGCCCACACAGACATGACGTAATTTGGGCATCCCCCTTCTTGCCTTTCCCTCTCCCTCTTTTCCCGGCACAAGCAAACATTAAGAGCCTTTCACGGCTTTGTCACACGACCAAAAGCAACTCTTGCAAGGTGGGGGGACGCAGCTTTGTAAGGTAATGCTGTTCTGAAGCGTGCACTGCCCTGGGGGGGGTCTGCACAGCAAGTGCAAACCCCGAATTTCCCCGCGTGGCACCAGCACTGCCTCTCCCGTGGGTCCCCCTTCTCAGACCCCTCCACCGCTCCCTCTGTGACCACCGTCCCCCAAACCGCTGCCGTATTTCTCATCCCCCAAAGACCTCTGTACTCTATCTCAGTCGGGCTACTTTCTGGTTCACATCTACTTTTTTTCTTACAAATAGGACGAGTTTGTAATCAGAAATAAGGATTCCTTGTTACTGTGCATTACACGCACACACTGCCCTGCCTGCCCAGCCGATTGAGTCCGTGTTCAAAAGACCCAGGGTCCGGTTCAAATCCCCTCTGAAGTTTTTTAGGGATCTTTCTACGGACTGAACGGCATTTCAGATAAAGCTCTTAGACTGTGAGTGGCATGAAAGCATTCACCCCAAGGGTGTTCTGACTCTTCCCGTCCTCCTCTTGACTAGAACAACTAAAAGATTTAGTCCAGAGCATGGATGAGTGCTTTGGGGAGATGTCTTTTTCCCAAATCATTTTGATCTCAAGTAGCAAATTCCGGGACAGGGAAGGAAGCCCCTCCCGCACACTTTTCGTAATGCCTCAGATTCAGAGCAGTAAAACTGAAATTAGAGTGTATTTTATGCCTGCAACTAGGGAACAGCCCAAGTGACATGCTGTGCTATAGAGGGCTTCTGGTGACAAGCTCTCAAATGGTCACTTGTGCAGCAAGAGACAACTCTTGTATAGTACGTGGCATTTCCATAACAATTCCCTACTACATGTTTGATGATTTTCATTAAAATTCACCACAGACTGACGCTACCAGGACCATCTACCTCTCAGGCACATGTGCCTGCCTCACTAACCCAGAGACAGACAGCTGAGATCTTAATAATTTCTAAAAACCTGACGTTCTTTTATATTTGAGTGATGCTAATAACAACTGCTATTTTAGTTTCCCTCGCTGATGCCTTCCCTTCTCACCCAGTGCTGATGTTGTGACAGTAATGACAAGATGACAATATAAAGCCTGAAAAATCTAAGCATAAGCCAAGGGTTAGAGACCCTTCTTCAGTGCATTTCACTCTCAAATATGGCTTTTATGAAAATAAGGTTATAAAAAATTTAAGATAAAGACATGTACTGGTATGTCTTCAACTGAAACAAGAACAATTTCTTTTGTTGGAATTTCAAATCTTCCTACCAGGTATTTCCAGCACTCGGATAAAATGCAAGAATCTACAAGAAAAGCTGAATAGTAATGGAAGTAAAACTGGAGAGTCTGTTATCTTTCCATGAATGCAAAAAATAAAGAGCGGCCTTAATAATAAAAGTAAATTATATTTTTAAAGGTTATTTCTATTTTATTACTTTAAAAAATTGAAAATATTAACAAGCTTTAATTTACAGTTTTGAAGTACATATACATTATTGAGCTGATTCACTAGTAAATTGCTAGGAGAGAAAGGCTTTCCTACAGCTCCCAGACGTCTCATTTTTAAGGAAAATGGAGCTTCATGACCCATCATAGGTAGACAGCCATTAAAGGAAACATCAGGACCCTGCCAGTTTGGTTTTATGTAACACCTCATTAACTAAGTCACCATTTCTCTACCTCAGTTTCTGATTATGTGGTGCAGGAGAGAGTAATAAAACCAAAGGAAGTTAGTTTCCAAAAGGAAAACCCCGCTACCTAATGGTTATTTCTTACTTTAATCTTAGACGTGATTTTTCCAGAACCATGTATAGCTTGTTCTATAAGGTAAAATCAAGAGATTAATTCTCTTAAATTATCTTTGAGGGTGATTACTCACGGTCTCTTGTTACTGCCTGAGAGCTCCTTTTACTTGCTCATTTGAAAAAAAGCAACAAGGAAAATGGTGCAATGGAACGAGAAACTGTCCTACAGTAGCTAATCAATATTTCTGCATCTCTGAGGTAGCATCACATAAAATGAGGAAAATTCCAGTTTCCAGTTCTTCATTCAAGGTTAATTACAGGAGGCTGATTGCACAGTCTCGAGGCCTGACAGGCCAAACGCAGGAAGCCTCAGAGCAACAGACCATGTATAAAAAAGAGACTGTATTTCTTGAAGTTCCTACAAGCATAATGGATGGGATGTCAAGAGAGAGGGTTGAAAGTAGCCGCATCGACTCTGCTCTGCGATTCCGGTGACCCAGGCAGAAGGATACCTCATTTCTGTAGCCACGGGCCAATTCTGGCAATAAATGTAACACCAGTGGGCAAATGGCATTGCTTGGCAGTACAATGTGGCCGGTCCAAAGTCTTAATTTCCAAGTGCCCAGCGAAGAGAATTAGGGAAACTCAAATTCATGCTGGGGTAGAAAAACTTTGATTTCCAGTGTCCCTTTATTGCTCTAAAAGCAAGCAGGATGTGGATGTGTAATGGCTCTGAAGCCTTACTTGGTAAACACATGATGTATAACCAGCTCAGAAATGTTTGTAATTTATTTAATTTAATATTGGTTTCGTTCTTTTTTGATAATAAAGAATGTGTGAACAATCATCTGCTTCGTCTGCTGATTCGAAAGCTGCTCCCACCTGGTATTAAGCATCTCAAGACAGTTTATGCCATGGAAAGGTAGGATAAATCAACAAATACAGTACAAGAAAGACGTAAAGAAGGGAACAGCATTTTTTCCATCGTGCTCCCTGATGAAGCCAGGCAAGAAGTAACGAGTTTTGAACATCTGGTGGGTGTAAACCTTGTCAGGAGTGGGACTGGCACAGGCCGGGACACACCACTGTGCCCGACTCAGGCCTCACCCTCGGCCTGGTCCTCACCAGCGTCCCCTTGCCCAACTTGTGGCCTGACACTGAACCCGGGGGTGGTTATTCCCCACGGGCACCCCTTTTCCCCCTCAAACACCCCATCATTTTGGGAACAGCGTCCTGAACCCCAGCACCTCGGCCCGCAGCGGCCTCCAGGCACGGCCCAAGCCAGGGTGAGGGGGCATTCCCATTATTGCTTGCTCCTGTGTGCTGGACGCTCCTCATGGGGGCCAGACACCGTTCGCCACGATTTCTAAACGTCCCCTCGAGACAAGAAACAGGGAATTTCACAGGAGAGAAAAAACGGGCCCACCCCGTCCACCCGCCCGCCGCCATTTCGACTCTGCCGCGGCGCAGAACTACAACTCCCAGGAGCCCTCGCGGAGAGGGCGGATCCAAGCCGCCCATTGGCCGTCCCCTCGGGCGGGTGCGTGTCGATTGGCGTTCGGCCACGCCCGTCCGCGCCTCGGCGGGGCGCAGGGCAGCGGCGGCCAGAGTCCGCTGGGGATGGCGGGCGCTTGCGGCCGGCGGCGGGCGGCGGCCTGGGCCGTGGGCCTGGGGCTCTGCGCGGGGCTGCTGGCGCTGGTGGCCGTCGTGCTGCTCCGCGCCTACCTCCTGCGCGCCCCGGCCATCCCCCGGCTGTGGGCGCGGCGCGGTGGCACCGCCGCCTTCAGTGCCGGCGAGAGGCTGGAGCTCAAGGAGGCGCTGCGAGGTGAGGGGGCCCGGCGGGCCGCCCTGGCTGGTCCCACTCTACAGGCCCACCAGGCCTCACCGGGGGCCTGTAGCCTGTGTGCCCCCCCCCCCTCCACCTCCCTGTCGGGGAATGTTTCCCCGGTGTGGCAGGCTGGGGCGTCCACAGTTCGTCCTGGGGCCACCGCGGCCTTCTCGCAGGGAGAGAGTTCGGCGTCAAGGGCCGGCTGTGGGTATGGGTGGGAACGGGGCAGCAGTGAAGGAGGACACTTCCTCAGGTACTTTCCCCTTGGAGGAAACGAGTTGTTTGTTCTCCTGAAGCCAGCTTTCTTCCCGTCTTGATTTTCTAAAGTGTTTCCCTCTCCTACATGCAGAATGTTCCAGGCACCGTGTGACTGCATTGCTTGGCATCTCTGTGTCTGCTGGATAAATCACTGTGGGGTTTTGTTCCTTTCTTGCTGGCTGGAATCTTGCACACCAAGGCTGCAGGCAGCCTGTCCCCAACAAGTTGTGGTGTGTTTGTTCTCTCTGACACAGTGTTCTGCGCAAAACTTGGAGGATATTTAGATCTCATGAGGGTTGGCAGTTTGCAGGAAACCACTCTGGCATGAAGCAGTGGTCCTTGAGCGTTCAAGTAGGGGCTGGGTTCTGTAAATCTCACGTCGTTGGTTTGGAAGATTCATTGCCGAGCAAATTATGTTGAAATACTTTTTAATGGGAAAATGCAGAGATATAAGAGAGAATTATTTCTGTGTTTCTGTTGTGTTTGTTCAGCCTGGAGAAAAGGAGGCTGAGGTGAGACCTTCTCGCTCTCTACAATTCCCTGAAAGGAGGGTGTAGCCAGGGGGGTCGGTCTCTTCTCCCAAGTCACAGGCAATGGGACAAGAGGAAATGGCCTCAAGTTGCGCCAGGGGAGGTTCAGGTTGGGTATTAGGAACAATTTTTACACGGAAGGGGTTATTAAGCCTTGGAATGGGCTGCCCAGGGAAGTGGTTGAGGCACCATCCCTGGAGGTATTTAAAAGATGGGTTGACATAGTGCTTAAAGACATGGTTTAGTGATGGTTTTTTATCAGAGTTAGGTTGGTGGTTGGACCAGATGATCTTAAAGGTCCCTTCATACCTAGACAATTCTATGATTCTATGATTCTTGAATAATACGTGACCTGTAAAAGAATCTGTAACCTCACTTGACAGATGCTCTTAGGAAAGGCAGCTGTGGTTGGGCCTGTGTTATACCCATGTTTTGCGTGACAGTGACTTGATGCTGAGGAGCAGCCTTGTCAGACTCTGTTTAAATGACAGAGCAGACTAGAAGAAGCAACAAACGACCTGTCTGTTTGTATATCTTTAGGGGTTGGAGCACAACGAAAGAAGATGCTGTAACAGTCTTGCCATCGCAACCTGACTTACTATTGAAAAAGAACTTTGAATTGCCAATTAAGCTGCCTGCTTAGCTGCCAGAGTAGTTTATTACTATGAGGAATCAGTTCAGCCTAGCAAAATGCAGCTGCTTCTGAACAGTAGCATTTCTAATAACATTCTTCAGCACTTCAGGATGAAAAATGGGGTTGAAGTATCTAGAGAAATACCTTGGCTGAAACTGGAAAGAAGTACTGGTGTGCTGCACGTGCAGAGCTCAGCTGAACTACAGCAGTCTTTTTTGATAGTGGTAGCTCTTACTGTCCTTGGAAATAGTCTTTAAAGCCTGGAAAATATTCAGGAACATAAATATTACTTTTCCTGTTGAAAAGCAGTTCGAGTATTGTTAGACTGATTTCTGTGTTGAATGATTTCTATTCTGTATTTCGTTGAAGGTGCTATTAAAATCCCAACTGTTTCCGTATCTCCAGAGGACCTGAATACAACTGCCATGGCAGAATTTGGGAATTACATTCAGAAAGGTACTAAACTTTCATTCTTGGCAATCTGCTGCTCAGTTTTATTTTTGTAAATAAATTGAAGAGAGTAGATATGGTTCTTTAATATAATGAAACAGATTTTTATTTTGTTTTTCCTCAAGAAAGGACTGGCAAAAATGGCACGTATAGGTTATCTCTGCAACAGTGTACTTTGGTGTAGCAATGGCTAAAGCTACAACAGAGGAGGTTCACATGTCCTTTTGCAATGGTGGGTTTTGGTCCCTGAGGTGGTTAAATGACCTTGCTATTTGAAAATAAAAATAAAAATAGGAAGACTACCCCTGTTTGAGCCTGCTTTTTGACAGTCCCATCATTGCTACCTGGAACACAGCCGCAGCTCTGGTGAACAACACTTCCTGGGTTTGCTTAGGAAAGCCTTAAATACAGAGTGAGGTGGGTTGGTAGAAGTGTGAGAACGAAGCTGCTCACCTGCTTCCTGAAGCAAATTTGTTGTGGTCAGTCTTATTTACAGTGCTGTCCTTGAGGCTAAATAGATGACTACTCTGTGGAGTATATAATGATAAAATTGGGCATTATTGTTAATTTTTCTTTTTCATGTGTTTTTAATTTTTTTCTTAACAGTCTTCCCGGCTGTATTTTCTTCAAAGTTCATTCAACATGAAATTGTTGGGAAATACAGCCATCTCTTTACTGTTCAGGGTTCTAACCCTGAACTGATGCCCTATATGCTGCTTGCACACATGGATGTTGTGCCTGCTCCCCCAGAGGGCTGGGATTTCCCTCCTTTCTCAGCTGCAGAGCACGAAGGTTTCATCTATGGACGAGGAACGCTGGATAACAAAAACTCTGCCATAGTACGTCGTCTTGGTAATATCGTTTCAGAGAGATGCAAAACCTGAACAAGGCAGATTGGAGGAATCTGTTCTCTTCAGATTTACTGTATTATCTCCCTTGCCCCTCTTCAAATGCAGGATGTTAGTGATAAATTTCTAAGCCCTGCAGTTTTCTCCTAACTTTTCCTAGAGATGGAGTGGTCTTTTATTAGGGAAAAAAGCAGAGTTAAAGCTCTTAGAAGATACAGAAAAACATATTCACAGCTGCAGATGTATTTGGTTAAATGCCATATTTAAATTTTATGTCAAATGCTGTGTTTGAAAACAGGGATAGACCTTTTAGTTTTTCTCGGGTGTCATATGGGCATTCAAAGCAAAACTTGGCCCTTTGAACAGGCTTGAGTTTCAAAATAAACAATGCTTATTTAATATTACAGTCAAATTCTTGTATTGTTTATTAGCTAGTCTGTGGCAGAGCTGTTGTACGAAGTACATTTGGGAGGAATAAAGTACAAAAAAGATTGATCTGTGAAGGATTTCTCATTTGGGAAAAGGTTGATGTAGAAATTAGTAAGGAGTATAGTCCCTTGTGACTTGCAGGGATTTCCTCCATGGCAGCCCTCTGTTTAAATTTAAACAGATGTTTGTGAACCAGCGTCACGGATGCTGTGGGTGCTTGTTGCGTTGTAGGCCGTACTCCTGGAAAGTTTCTTCCAGTTGTTTAATCATCAGTTTCAAAGCCTGGTAACTTAAAACTTTGCTTTGGTGCTCCCTTCTACTGTAAGCTGCACAATTAACTCCACAAATGGACAATGAAAATCAACGATTTCAATGAACAAGGCAAAATGGGTGCTGACAAGGTAGAGGTGATGTAATTTCTGCTGAAGTGTAGAAAATTAACTAGCTTAAATTGAAATAAAAGAAAAGGTGAGATGAAAAAATACAGCAAATGGTAGATCTCATTTCTTGTTCTTCAGATTAAATTTCGCATTCTCCTGTTTCTGTCTTCTTAGCACTTTTTGTACAAAACATACTGCTTATTAAAATAAATGGTTTTGGTAGCTCAAGTCAGAGCCAAGCTGTGTGTAGGATAGGCAGTTTAAAGGAACAGTGAATTCCTTGGATAATTACAACTCTGTGGCGCTTCCTGTGCAGTTTGTCACTGACTTCAGCAGCAGCAGAACAAGCCTACACTGTGTTCTGTGTACGTACACTGACACTGTGCAGCACCCTCAGTCTTAAGCATTATTGATCAAAAATATTGCAGTGTGTTTTCCAGAGAATATGAATATCATCAGTAGGAGTTGGAGAAATAAAAGCTCGACTGTGAACAGGACAAAGTCTCCTTAAGGGCCGTGAATGCATCCGATTTCTTTTACGCTGCATTGCATTCTTTTACATTTATTCTCCTCACTAACACACAGGCATGGTACAATACATTATGCTTTTCTTTTTCTGCAGGCTATTCTGCAAGCTCTAGAATTTTTGCTGAGAAGAAATTACAGACCCCGCAGATCTTTTTATGTTGGCATTGGACACGATGAAGAGGTATTTTCTTTCATTTTATCAAAACACCTAGTTGTTTGCATTGTTCATGTATGTAACAAGGCTTAATTTTTAAACATTGTTTAGCTAGAAAGTCTTTCCTGTTTTTCTTGGTTTTGTGAGTAGATGCTGTGTCAGACACGTGGTCATAGTTACATATTGATTGTTTGGCTTTAAGTGACATTGACAAAGGGTTTGGTGTGATGAGCAAAGGGGAAAGAACACAGCAGAGTGTTATTTCAAATTCTTTTCTGCATGGAAGGTGCAGCAGGAGTCACGTTTTGGACTATGTATAGTACGTGAAAAGTTGGCTTAAGATTTACATGGTTGTTCTAGTTCATCAGTAAACAGTACAAAGAGACAGTTGAGCTGGTTTTGTTTACTCATTTGCAAAATATAAAGACAAAGAATTGTTAATAGTTAAATGACTAATTAATCTGTGGAGCTTATAGCTCTGACGTATCATTGTGTCCAAGAACTGGTAGGATTCAAAGCAACATTCAGTGACTTGTGAATGGGAGCGTCCCTCAGTGTGGGTATAAATTCATCAGCCACTAGGCCACTAACAACCTCCAGTGAATTTTGCCAGGAAGAATCTCATTGATGGGTTGCCCTAGAGCTCTTCATTAGTGGATTTCTTGCATTCATTGCATTGTAGCACTAGTCACTCTCAACAGCAAAATGTTTTCCAGTAGTCTTCCCGATGGCATAGCTTAATCTGACTGGTTCCTCTGACTGGTTTCTCACAGGTGTCTGGTTGGAAGGGAGGAATGAAGATTGCAGCTCTCTTGGAAGCGAGAGGAGTGAAACTCTCCTTCTTACTAGATGAGGGAAGTGTGATACTAGATGGCATCATTACGGGAGTGCAGAAGCCAGTAGCTGTGTAAGTAAGAGAGAACACAATTCACTGTGATGGAAGTGATCCATTTTCGATAATTAATTTGTGAGAAATGACCTTACTAATGTCAATGAAATATGTTTTCAAGGCATGTGGCAGTGTTGACGTGGCTAAAGCTACAGTAGTGGCACAAAGTGCAAGCCAAGGACCTCTGGAGTTGCTTGCTGTCCATCACAGCTCTGCTGACAAAAGCAGAATGTTCCACTTAGTGCAGGCGTGTTAATTGTCTGCTGTAGAGTCTGCTCGCTGGTGAAGCAGCCAAAGACATCAGTTCTCCAAACACTTAGAAATTGTGTTGAGGATTTGTCGTTGCTGCTGCTTTGGTGTTTTTTATGATACTAAAAATATGCAGTTGTTTTTTTTCACTTATACTCTGTACATGTGTATTTGGAGTTGCATTAATCATTTATTTATTTATCATTGACCAGAATTGCTATCACAGAAAAGGGGTCAATGACACTGAACTTCACTGTGGAAAAAGAGCCAGGACATTCATCCTTTCCTCCTAAGGAGACAAGTATTGGCATTCTTGCAGCAGCAATGTCCAGGTGAGAGCTTTCCTGTCATCTTAACACCCAAGACAGTCACGCAGACTCCGAAGTCACTGATGCGTGACTTTCTTTTTTAATATTTGTATTTAGAGTATTTTGCAAATTCCCCTTATTTGTTTGAAATGGAAGTTTGTAGCTCACTTTGAAGGGCAGAAATGCAAGCCCCAGCAAAGGGACAATTGCCAAAAGTCTGGAGTATCTTTTCACTTCAGCTGTTCTAGTGTCAGTTGATTCCTTGAAACCAAGACAATTGGTGCATCGTGGTGTCTATCATCATTTACTCTGTAGCAATAGAGGTTGCTTTGGGTTGCAGAATTTCTCTGACATTTATTCTTGCACATTCCTGCTACCTCTGGCTGGTAATTATCCAAGCCAGAAAACATGGTGTAAAGTCAGAATGTGACTGGGTAAATCATCTCATTACATGTCTGTGTAGATATCAAATTGGCTAACATATATATATTTTAGAAAAACTTAGTATGTACAGATATGATGGAATTTGGTGTGATATTTTTGTAGTTTTCCATGTATTTTTTATAAGAGTCAGGCTTTTGGATTTTTTCAGCTGTTCTTGAAAGAAAATCTTTGCTTGTGACTGGAATGCTCAGAAATCTGTCACGGAGCTGTACTTACAGATTTGCTTACCAGGAGAGGAAAGTGTGATTGCATCTCAAATACATGGATACATTTCACAAATCAAATTCCTATCAACCTTCTGGAGCAATAATAGCTAGAGGTTTTTTTTAAATTTCCAATGTTGATTTGCTTTGCCGTAGACTGGAGCAGAATCCCTTGCGCAATCTGTTTGGCCACGGGCCAGAACTCATGACAATGGAGCACCTTGCATCAGAGGTGAGGAAAGAACCGTAATTTCATTCTCAGATTTTCATATTAATAAGTAAAGAGTAACTCAACGTATGAATTTAGAGCATAGTTATGTAGTTCTCTGGCCTTTCTCCCAGAGAATTCTTTCTGCTGGAATTATTTCAGCCGTAGCCAAGTGACTACACTGTCTTCTTGAAAACTAGAAACTCTCTGATTTCTGGTTTTATTTCTTCCACTTAGTTCAGGTTTCCTCTCAATCTCATCATGAGCAATCTATGGCTGTTCTCACCTATTGTCAGCAGGTAAGAAAATATATCCTTGATGAGCATTCCCAGCCTCTCATCCCTAAAAGATGAAGACCACAAGCCATTTCTGGTCTTACAGTTTAGACATTGTCAGGGCTTTACTGATCATAACCACATTGTTAATTGAATAGGCCATCATTCAGCTTATTGCCTTTGTAATTGTGGCACTTAACGTTTTATCGATATTAAACTTTGAAAAATGTTT
>KZ507982.1:24464-37252 GCA_002844005.1 Limosa lapponica baueri | reverse complement strand
GTTAGCATTTTACAGAATGACATTGTCTGGGCTCTTGCCTGTATTAACGAGGGCGCAGTGGCTGTGGAGCCGGCTTGACGAGTTGGGCAGAATGGTGGGAAGAGGGATGACAATGATATTATTTTATACTTTCACTTTTTGTCAAAGTTGGATGCTTCTGCTCTTCCACTAACGATGCTTTAATTCCCCGAAAGGTGAACTGGTTTTTGCCACCCTCTGTATAGGCAGTCCTGATGCATAAGATCTGGTTCCTTGTCACAGTGCTAAGGTTTGTTAATATGAGCTATTTGCCCTGTCTAGTTTTCTGGAAGCGAGGCTGAAACCAGGAGTGGGATACAAGCAATCGCTTTCCCTTTGTAGAGGTACACGTTATTTCTGTTCTCAAATCCCCATGGAATTATTTTATTCTGAATAATAACCTAGGGAGGGAAGCGAGAGACTCAAAACATTTTCATGGTTTCTGGACACACATGTTCATGTAGAACCATAGATGGTTTGTGTTTAAAACAAATTTTCTTCTTGTTGGAACTTTACTTGGCATGAAAATTAGGTTCTAGTGATACTCTGCTGTTTCCAATACCTGAATCGTCATCTTAAATTATTTTAACAGGTGTAATTTGTTGTCTGTTAAAGACTGTAGCTAGTAATACTTGAACCTTTATTTGATGATGATAAGCTCAACAATTTACCGCAAGTGGCTAGAGTTATTTTAACATCAGGAATACCCATTTGCTGCATAGTGATGAAGTAAATATTACAGGAGTGCTTAGATCAGAGAGGCGTTCAGGCCTTTTGTGTATTTTTCAGCTTGCTGGAAAACCGTTCCAGGTAATCAGCTGGTTATCAGCACATATTATCAGCTATAGGATAACATTTCTGTGGGTTTTTTTTTCTTACAGGAACCATAATGATATTTCTCCAAGCTGCCAGAACTGCAGTTCCCATGAGAAGGTAAACCAAATGAAGAAGCTCCACCACTGCAAGGGGGAAGTCTCTCACACCTCACCGTTGCCTCTCCCTGCCGTCCGCTCTGTGGCCGTGCTCTCCTGGCGCTCCGTCCTCAGCCCTTGTCAGACGTTTCCATCAGCTTTAACTTCCTCAGGCCACAAGCCGCTTGGCCAAAGATTTGGATGGTCTTCTACTCATGCAGCTCGGCGGAAGGTCCAGTGAGCAAGAGGGAAGGAGAAGGGTATGCTCCTGGGAGACAGGAGAGACGCAGCCCTTTTGGTAGGGAAATGATGGGCTCAGGCACCCGAGAATCTGCAGCCCAAGAGCCAGACAGCCCATCCTAAAATTTCCGAGTGTGACCACCTGGGCGTTCCTTAGGGCTGTTAGTGATGGCGAGGAAATGTCTCCCACCTCGTGGCACTCATTTTAGGTGGTGCCTAGGCACACCTGTAATGGTTGTGTAGGTTTGATGGCCTTTTTATATCACTGAGCCAGCGAAATCCAATTTTTATGGCAAGTCAAATGTATCAAGTGACTTTCACCTTTTAAACAATGCATTTTTAATACTGTTGCTTATTTTTCAACTTGCCCGTCCAACTGAAAATGTATTTCTTGTCAAACTCACCCGCCTGGAGATCCGTGGTAAGAACAATTGCATCAATATAGCAACCAAATTTACAATCGCTTTCAAACTTTTATATTTCATGTTAATATCGGTAACGCTTCTGCTCAGTCAGCCACAGCAAAATGACTCAATGAAGTTATAAAGAGCTACCGGCTGCTAGTCAGCGGTTACCTCCTTGGCAGGTGGGATTGGAAGGCAATGAGAATTGTTGATACATGAGATTCTCTGGCTGATCCTGCTTAAGGATTTGGCTAAAAAGGCCGAGTAAAAGTGGCCCAGCCCCTCAGGAGTGCAGAGGGACTGTGTGTTCCTAGTACCGGGAACCACAGGGGACTATTGACAGTATCTAGTGGCAAACAGGAAAGGTCAGGAGTGCATAAAAAAATAAATGTTTTATTTAGAGCAAATAGTTGAAAACGCAACAGAGAATTATCTAATAGGAGGGAAGGGAAAGGACACCATTAGCCTGGCAGAGGTGTAGGAAAAAACAGAAGTCTTTAGAGCTTTAAATCAGAAACAATATTCTGATTTTGTGGACTGCAATGGGACGTCGCAGTTTAAGGATAGATTACAAGCTCTGACTTGGCTGTTAGAAAATGCCTAAGCTGCCTTTCTCTGAAATACTGGAATCACCATCTGTGGATGAGGTTGCTGGCTCCTGTTTATTGAACTGCTAAATGTGCAAAAATGTTATTCAGTAGAAAGAATGGCCGTAAAGAATTCCTATAAATCAGGACACCAGAGTGTTGGTGACGGCGGTGAAGACCAGTACCAGGCAGGCAGGCGCCTGCAGGGCCTGCTGCCCTCCCTGAGCCGGTGTCCCTCTCCCTCACGGGGAAACTACACCGATCACCACAAAGCTGGGGCCCGACCCGGTACGTTCCCGGTGTCTCCCTTGTGAAGGCGGCTGCGGCCACGGCCGGGGGAGCGGCCCCGCTCCTCCCTCAGGCGGGGCGGCGCCCGCTGAGGCGCGGGGGGCGCAGGCGCCGTGTCCCGGTTGCCATGGCGGCGGCAGCGGCGGGGGGAAGCCGCGGGGGCCGCCGGGAGCGCGGGCCGGGCTGGGGGCGGCCGTTAACGGCCGTTAACCGCCGCCCTCTCCCGCAGGTGCCATGAGCGGCGGCGCCCGCACGCGCGACGGGAGGAGGAGAAGGAGGGTCGCCCGCCTCATCCCGCTGTCCTCCGCCAGCTCGGAGGGCGAGGAGCCCCTCAGCCCCTCCGGCTGCTCCCCGCTTTCCCCCAGCGAGGAGGAGGAGGAGGAGCGGGCGGTGCGGTCCCAGAGCCGGCGAGGCCATAGGTAACCCCTGGGTCTGGGCCCGGGTTAGAGCAGGGAGCTCGGGGCCGCCCCTTGCGTGAGGAGTCGGGCGCCCGTACTCCCCTCCCTCCGCTTGAGGCCTCTGTTTGGGACGGAAGGTTCACGTAAATGTAGATCGGCTTGCATAAATAAGCGCTTTAGGCACCTCGTTCCCTTTTTATGATCTCTTGGGAGGTCGCCGGTTGCGGCAGTCTATTCTATGGGTAGTTGAGTATTTTCATGGGTTTGTAGAATATCTGTAAGCTGTTGACCTGAGCCTCGGGGTATTTGCAAGTTGAAAATGTACAGCCGTTCCTGTCATCCTTTTAGATGTTCTTGGAGACTGTTTTGGCTGTTTTGCCTAGTGTATATAGCTGTACCCAGCGTCGGTTTCGTGTGTATGCATTGCACAGTTCTTGTTCCCGTGGCTTAATTTCATTCCCTTTTAATTATATGCAAACTTAATAGGTCTTCTTTCCCTCAGGATCTCCTCTGCTTGACAGGAGAATAAATAATCTTTCTTCCTCCCTTTAAAATAGAAGGGGGAAGAGCAGGGAGTGCCTGTCTCCTTCTGGAGTACGCCCTTCGCAATGGAAGCTTTGCAGATGTGTGCAGTAGCTGATGGTGGATGTAACTAGCAAGACAGTGGAGCTAAAAGTGCCAGGGGGGTAAGGGAAGGACAGCTGAGCTTCACAGGGGTGCAGAGTTCCACTGTGGGGCTCAAACTGCCATGGAGAGCAGGGAAGGAATATGGACCATGCTGAACTTTTTCCTACAAGTGTTTCTTGGAAAAGGCACTAAAAGTCCAGGGAAAGCATTCAAATTCTAGTCAGAAACAGAAGCTTCAGAGTGAAAAGGATATTAATCTGTTTATGGTCCCTCCTGTTTCAGGTTTTCTGTTACCTCTCCTTTTATTCCTTCCCAATAAGCAAATTTTTTCACCTACCTTGAAGTTCTGTAGCACTCAGTTCAAACCACTACATGTCTCTTCAGCTGGAGATGCTATGTGAAACAGCTCCCGATTTTTGGGCCACTTGCTGCAATGTTCTCTGGCAGTGGTAAGACGCGATTGAAGACAACCTCTCTTAGGGCCCAAGTTGGAACAATCTCATTAAACTCTACAGGCATAATATACACTTCATTCATGCAGACGCTGCATCTGAATAATACTGCTGCTGTGTTGTAATAAGTGTCTACCAAATGTTCATATAGTAGCTTCCGTGTATAACTGCCAAGATCTCAAAGGTATCATAATAAAAAACACTTCTTACATAGCCACTATCCCCGCCACTTATGCACACACTCTCTCAAAGAGTCTTTTTGTTGTTGTCCTCTTAAAACTACACAAAAATTAGCCGCAGGCAGACATTTAACGTGGGAAAGACAATATTTACAAAAGAGAAAAACTTCTGTAGAAAAGAGAAAACAGGGCCTTGTGAAACGGTGTTAGGCATTTTCATACTTCCGTTGTGGATCAGTGTTATGTTTGATGGCATGACTTAAGTGAATATATGATAAATGATAATCACAGTGTTTTCTATTAATCAGACTTCAGTTCTAATGCCAAGCGTATCTAATTCAATTTAAGATACTTATTTAAAAACAAATGTGCTTTTGAGAATGTGGTCCTTTAAGAAGTCTTTTATTTTAATTATTGTGAGGAAGGTCATAGCTGTGAACATGCAAGCATTTCAGAAAATGGTCCCATGAAATTCAAGGTCTGTGTGGCTCAAAATACATAATCAGGGTGCCAGGGAGAGTGTGACCGGTGGCTGGGATGCACACTCAGGAGGACAGGGTCCGTGCTCCGGTGCTGTCTGAGAGCTTCAGACACAGTACTGCAGGAGAAGAGAAGTCTTTCTCCTAACAGTTCTTCCTATTCAGCTTGTGTTTTCCTCTGTTTAAACTTCATTTTCTGTTGCTCTTAACTTGTATAGAACAAGTTTTTAATTTCTTACTAGGAATTATTTTTTTTGAGAAACTAACAGCTTGGACTTTGTAATTACTGATCCAAGAAAACACATAGTAAATGTTATTTTTCTTAATTCGTTCCTTCTACGAGTACTTTTTCTCAGGTTGCTCTAACATGGCAGCATTATTATGGCAGTGCCATAATGCAAATCATGCATAGCAAAAGAATGTATTGAGGAAGTATCCCAGCCCAAAATGTCAAGTCTGGACAAAGTTGTGTTGGTTTCCTCAATTTGAATGCATAACACTTTTATCCTTATCTTTAATAAACTTTCAGAGAGTTCGTTTCTAATAAAGTGTGTTGTTATGCATTCTTAAGTTGCATCCCTTGTTATACGTACCTGTTTAAAAACTCTCTCTCTTAAACGTTTGCTCGTTGTTAATGCTGTAGCATAAAAGCCCTAGGGTGCAGCAGGATGTGTTGGACAATGCTGGCCTTGGGAGTGCTTGGCCTGTGCTGCTTCTGTCCATGTGCGCTGCGTGTGTCAGGGTGTTCTGTCAGTTCTGTTGTGCTACCCCTCTGCGGCAGCGTGGAATAGAGAGGGCTGGAGGCTGATTCTGTGTGGGGAAAACAACCCTTTTCCAGGTTAGTTTCAGCGTGAATCACTTCCCCTGGACACGTCATGGCTTGACCAGCAAACAGTCGTGTTAGTGCACACACGTGGGTAACAGCAAACTCCTTAGTGCTGATACTGTCTTCAAACGCTTTGTATCACAGAAATACATCCTAAAGATTACTGGGACATAAAATGTTTCGTAACATTGTATTGCTGTTCCCTGCGAACATGTAATACTTTTACATTGATAAAAACCAGATATCTTATGCTTAAAAGATTTATTTCATGAGTATTAACATAATATGCTTGTTTGGATGCCTCTTCTGTAGCTTGGATTCAGCAAACGGGATTACTGTAGTGACGTATGTATTTCCAGAGACCATACATCCATATAAACTACGGAAGTCTGGTTTCACTGTTTTATTGTTGAGAAAAAAATCTGCATAGGGCAGAAGAAATTTTCTACAGAAATCTATTGGCATGTTTTCAATTTTTGTTGACTTAGAGCCTAATATACTGTCTTACTTATGAGGTAGTACATGTATAGAATATTATAAAAGATATTTCTGGCCTGGGGCTAGGATTGCTGCATTATTCATGAGTAAAGAAGTTATGAGTGAGTTATGCAAGATATCCTATTAAAAGTCTAATACAACCTTTTATAATATCATCAAGTATTGTATGCAAGCCATATTTCTTAAGTATTTTTCCTATGAAAGCTTTTTATGGTGGAAAACTTTACCTATTAGAGTGAATGGATTCTTAATGCTGAGGTTGCTTGATATTATGAGAATCCAGTTCTATAGGATTTGAAAGAAGAAAAAAATAAAATTGGTTATCCTTTGCTCATGCTAAAGGCCACTTGATACATGGAGCCTCTCATGTTAATGTTAAATCTTTGAATTCCCTTGGTTTCCATATGTGAGAAGGAAGGTGACACTTTGATATTCCTGGTGCTATTTTTTGTTTAGTTCATGAAAAGTAATGCTTGAATCTGTTCCACAGGGATAGGAGGGAGAAACACTGACAATCTATAATTTAATAAGTAGAACGTAAGGGGGATGTTCAGAGTTGCACTGTAATTGCCATTTATCCATTCCAGAGATTACTGGATCATAATGTCATTGTTGTCACAGTATACTGTAAATGTCAGTTTTCAAGGCAGTAGCATTGCTTAATTTTTCAGTAAAATATATTACAGGTAATATCTTTTGCATTTCTTGTTTTTAATTCAGGAAGGTTGAAGACTCTGAAATAACAGGAGGAAAAAAAGAGTCACCTTTGAAAGATAATCTTTCACCATGGGAAGAATGGTTCATTGGCAAAGAGAAGGAACTACGTGCTCGCTTACAAGCTAGAGCTGCAGAGGTGAATACATTCCGTTAGCTTGAAATTAAGCCTAATAGAAGATAGCAAACACCAAAATACAGTATTTTTTTTAAATTATTTTTGGTTGCAGAAACACAAGCAGTTTTGTGCATTATTTTTTAGTGTCTTGGGCCTCCATAGTGTTTGTGTTTGACAGTGCTGATGTGATACATGCTACGTGCATTCTCTTTTGCTAAATGTTATGTTTAATTGAAGTGGTATCCAACTTTTGCTTATCCAACTGTCAGGTAATGGTTTGAGTTTAAAGGATTAAAACATATTTATATAATTGGTACCTTGATTTTCGTCATGGGTACATATGCCTGCATGTAGGTAGTAAAACACGACAGGGCGTGTGCTGGGTATAAGTATGCCAAGCTACTTTGTTAGATATGAGGGACAGTGTTGTTACCCACTTAGTGTGTAATTATACAGCTGTTTGCTGTCCTTTCCCAGGATAGGTTTCCCTGTCCCAGCATTTTTTTTCCCTCCTCCTGTCTTTTGCCCCCTTGCAAATAAACAGTTCTTGAATGCTGGAGCAAAATTAATTGAGAGCGCTGTATCTTTCCTTGATTAATATATTTGTAGTTGCAGTTGATTAAATGATCCTGGTGTTTAAAACCAAATTGAAAGTATTGGGTAGTTGCTAAAACAATCACATCAAAGTTAGATCATTTCTCACTTTAGTTACTGATGTACTGTTTGACCTTGAGTAATGTCCTAACCTTTCTGAGATTCACTTTATCTGTAAAGTGAATATAAAATACAGCTGTTTTATGTGGGGAACCTCATGCTGTTTATAAAACACCCACCACTGGAAGGTTCTGGAACAGTCTTTTAGAGGTCAGCATAACACCCCAATAGTTTGTTAAACTTGAGGAATATGTTCTAATCCATTAATATTCACCACACATTTCATGACTTCCTCTTTAGATTACAGTTTGGTAATTGTCTCTCCCTGTTTTGATTTTTAAGTACAAAAAATGAGCCAAAGTAATTTCTGGTGTCATGTAGAAACTGTGGTTTGTGTCTGGACTTCTCATGTGGTTTTGATGAGGAACCAAAGCAATTTATTG
This sequence comes from Limosa lapponica baueri, assembly GCA_002844005.1. Lineage (NCBI taxonomy): Eukaryota > Metazoa > Chordata > Aves > Charadriiformes > Scolopacidae > Limosa > Limosa lapponica. The sequence continues at coordinate 29,416 of KZ507982.1, read as the reverse complement.
TGCATCACACAATAGCATTTATACAGTACTAAGTGTAATCTAAAAGATGTCTTTCTTAAACATATATTAGGAGCAGTTGTAGGACAAGCGTTTACTTAAAGCCCTGTGGAAATCAGTGGAATAGGCAAATGTTTTATTTTTAATTTGTAAGATTTTGAAAACATTAGATGTTAAACTGCGATGTAGGCAACTCAAGTAGCTTGTGTCAGGGGAAAAAAACACAATCAACCTTTTTGTAAGATGCCAGCAGAGAACAAAGTATGTGATTGTGATATAAAAATGTATTACCACATTTGCATATAAAAAGTATTCTAAACTGATATCCAAGAAACAGCTGTGAAGTCCCAGATCTTTCGCTGACAGCAGCACTGAGTCTGCCCTGAATGTGGAAAATGTGGATCAATATTTGGAGTGGATAGTGAATGGGGTCTCCTATCGTACTTACAGTGCCATCACCTTTTAGAGAAACCAGGATCCTTGCAATACAGATGCCTCAGAACTCAAAGGAGGTGTTAGTTGCTGTAACTTTGCCTCAATACAGCAACAACTATATTTTCAAACTATGTCTGTATTGTGTTTTTTATGAGCTCTCTGTAGGCTCCTGTTTTTTCGTGATGTCTTACTAAATTCAAATTGAATGTCATAAGAAGAGGGGGTTCTCTCTGGTACTGCCTGCAGTGTAGGGACCATAAAATCAGTGTCATGTAAATAATTCCATCTACGTTTGAAGGTATGAATTTTCATTGAAAAATAGCACTTTGTGCTAATACTACTGTTAGAGAAGCTAAGCATCTCAAGTTGTCATCTTAGTCATGTTTTTTCTTTATTGATTTATTTCCTTGGAGAGATATAAGTGATTGGATATATACTGTATGTCCTATAAAGATAAAATACTACAGAATTTCTGCTGCAAATTAAAACTCTGCTGACTGAAAGGGCATTTAAATAAGCTGAGGAGTGATTTGTTATGTTGAATTGTTTCCAAAGCCTAATTAAAATACGTATTTCCAGTTCATATGCTAAAAATTATACAATTCCATTGCTTGTATTTCATAATATTTCTGTGTTGACTGTCATCCATCTTTTTGAAAATCTTAATGAAGGAAGAATTTCAAAATCTGATGCTTACATTGTTTTAACTCCAGGTCTATCTCCAGTATTGAGTGTACTGATGTAGGTGGTCACCACAGATTTAAGATGTATACTTTTTCTTTAATTAGGAAATGAATATACAGCTTGAGAAGATGAAGCAGAAGCAAGAATGTGAAAGAAGGAAAAGGATAGCTGAAGAGAAGCACAAGGAATGGGTCCAAAAAAAAAGAGAAGAGGTAAATATTGCTTTGGCTGCAAATATTTAACACATACCATGCTTAAGTAAACCTATGTAAAATTTACTTAGACTGTTTGGACAACCATGTTTTTAGTTTGCTGAATGAATGGCTGTTTTAATTGAAAATTATAAAACCACACCAACACAGTTAAACATTTTTCCAGGACTGATTTATTTTTTTTTCCATAAGGTATAAAGAGATTTGCATTCTGAGTAGTCAGACAACTGACAATTGGCCTACATCTTGTGCAGTAGCCCTCTGCTAATTATAGCTGGGGTTCTGGTCTTCAGTACACCCTACTCTTTTTGACTTCCTAGGTTCAATGCCCAAGCTTTTTGGGTAAAGTGTATGTCTTAACTGTCTGCAATGTCTTGTACACGAAGTAGAGCCAGAAGAAGGATTTAGTTAAGTACCATTGTGGACAGGCAAATAGTATGGTAGAATTTAGAGGGATAATTGAGGTGTGAGGCCAGATTCAGGAAATTCTCAGAAGACCACAGTTAGCAATTGGGAATTCCTTCATCCAGAAAGTAATTTCTGAGTGGGATCAAAAAATGTTTTAAGTTTTCGAGAGGGATGCCTAAGTCGACGGTCAGAAGCAGACAGAATCCTGATCTTGACGGGTACAGCTCTGTGTCACACAAAGCAAGCGTGTGTGCTGGCTGGCAAAAATAGGAATGTTTGGGATGCTTGGGATTGTTCAGGCCCTGGTAGTTTGTGGGGATATGCGTTCATTGTCTTACAGTGTGTAGTTGCTTACTGTTCTGTATGTCTGGTTCTGATGAAAATCAGATGAAAACTGATCAAAAAGTCTCAATGACACTGGCTACGCTAGATACCCAGACCTCATATATTTGTCTTTACCATTTCAGAACTCTTCTTCAGATTCAGTCTAGAACCACTAGAATAACCTGTGTTTGGATCTAAGCTAATTACTCTTAGTCTCAATGGTGACTGAATGATTGGCATAAACCCATCTCAAAACCAATCCTGCCTTAGACATTTGTTACGATGTAGAAAGGGTCCTCCCTTATTAAAGTACACAGCAAAAAGTAGAAGATTTATTGTTCAGCACAAACAATGCCATTTCCCCCTTCTAAAATGCAAATTAAATTATAGGTGTCTGTAACTATTCATTGGCTTGAAGGAGTTTGGGCTGCCTGTTAAAATTGTTCACAATTCAAAACAGTGAAAGTTCTCATTCTTTTTCCTCCCCCTTTCTTCCCCCCCTACCCCCCTCAGCTTCTGTAAACTTCTACCTATTTGGGTCTTCCAAAGATCTTTGTGAATTTACTGATTAACTACTACTTCTCCTGTTCCTATTGACAATAGAAGTCTTTTTTATGGTAATCACATCAGCCCAGAGGACAGGGGAAAAAACATACTTGTGTCTGGACTTTATCATATTATATTTTGGAAGGATAAGGTCATCCTTAGGCCATGTCCCAAGCTTTTACCAAAAGCAGTCTAATTTTCCTTTAAAACAGATGATTCATTGGCTAGTCTTTTCTGTAAACCACACTCAAATCAAGAACAAACTGATCTTTAAAGCTTAGCTGTCTTCAGGATATTAACATTTGTGCTGCATAGACATTGCCACTTCAAGTTTCTATGAGATTGTCTGTGGATCTGGACACAGACTGAAGTATAGATATGTCAGTTCAGTGACTAAGTAAGAAGGTGCTTAAAATTACATGAAGATTTCAGATGAAGTTTAGGGTTAGATTTGCAAGCACTGACAGTTGCTATGAGTTTCTTAGGGAGCGTGTAGACATCTCATATTTGGGAAAGCTCACTTCATTTCCTTCAAGAAGCATCAAAAGGTGCTTCTTGAGGCAAAATTCACAATACTCTTCACTGAAATATGCATTAAGCACTCACCTTTTTCACATCCAGTTACTGATTCTGAGTGTAGACTGCAGAAAATGCTTTACTTGACAGAAGGCAGTACTTTCAGGAATGTTACTCTATGATTTCCACATATCCTTTCCCGTTGCTCAATACTGCATTGACAAAGGAAGTGAGGGATGGTTGAGCATACATGAAACTTCTTCCTTCATCTTGAGCATCCAGCACCAGGAGACACTGCTGGAATCCACATACTGTGGATGTGAGGTATGTTTATGTCAGAAGTGGAATGTATATGCATGAAAGAATTCTGCTGCTGTTCTGTATGCCAAGCCAGTTTTCTTGCATTTTGTTGTGTAGCAATGTCAGTTGTGATGCTCTGACTGTTAAATAAAGTCCTTAATGGTCAGGTTAGGAAGCAAAGCTTGAGCACTATTTGTGTTCACTGACAGTTTCATTTTTTATTGTTTAATATATATTTAAAACTATATGCTGTGAAGTTTTTTTTATGCTTCCAATCATTTTGCCTAAACTGTTTTTGAAAACAAAGGAATCATAACCATTTAATATTCTTCTGTCTAAATAGCTTTTGTGATTTAAAAGGTTGTAAATGAACTAGAAGTAATATATTGAAATATAAGCTATCAAAGAACATTCTAAGCTGTGAAATATGTTTATGCAAATTGGCAAAATTTTGCAGTTCCCTAGGAATTAAAAGCTTAATAAAATCAACTCTCAGTTGCTATCCTGGTTCTACTAATGCCTTTACAGTTTTCAGTAAGATACGAGATCTCTGCTGGACAAAATTCATCTTACTTTCTCCTAAGGTTGAGTCATTTGTGGGCAAACAGTAACTTGTCTATTTTACTTGTTTTGGTTTAGGTATAATAGAGCTGTATTTTTAACAAGTCACAGAAATATCAATCAAAATATTTTAACTCTAGAATATCTCCAAACATGCTTTTGAATTCCAGAAGAAAATTAATTGAACCCAACGTGATTTTTTCTTTTGTCCACATAAATGTTTATATTATATATTGTTGTGGGTTAGCCTCAGTAGTCAGCTAAACCCCGTGCAGCCACGTACTCACTCCCCCACAGTGGGATGAGGAAGAGAATTGGAAGGGTAAAAGTGAGAAAACTTGTGAGCTGAGAGAAAGGCAGTTTAATAGGTAAAGCAAAAGCTGTGCGCACAAGCGAAACAAAATAAGGAGTTCATTCACTACTTCCTGTCAGCATGCAGATGTTTAGCCTTTTCCAGTAAAGCAAGGCTTCAGTACCCGTAACAGTTACTTGGGAAGACAAACTCCATAACTCCTATGTCCAGCTTTTATTGCTGAGCACTGCATCATATGGCACAGGATATCCCTTTGGTCACCTGGGGTCAACTGTCCCAGCTATGTCCCCTCCCAGTTTCTTGTGTTGCCCTGACCCACTTGCTGTCAGGGCAGAGTGAGAAGCAGAAAAGGTCTTGAAGCTGTGTAAGCACTGCTCAGCAATAACTAAACCACTGTTGTGTTATCAACACTGTTTTGGTCACAAATGCAAAACACAGACCACAGGAGCTGCTATGAAAAAAATTAACTCCATCCCAGCCAAAAAGCAGTACATATATGTAATGCATATATTTGCAACAATAACTGAAATCTCAAAAGCAGAATGCTTGCATCCCAAAATAACTGTAATTTTGAAACTCACGTTGTTAACATCTTTAACTTGCATATAATACTTTGTGCTATATTAATGTGATATCTAGTAAAGTTGTAAGAGCAC
>KZ507981.1:51058-67714 GCA_002844005.1 Limosa lapponica baueri | reverse complement strand
AATCAAATCACATTCACATTTGTAGTTTTTCTATGACCAGAAAAAAAAATGCATTGTTTTTGGCCTACCTGTTGTTAACTTTTCCTTTTTCCCTTATGTTTTGAACCAACAGCAAAGAAAGCATCCAAGTTTCGTGACTGGTTGGACTGTAGCAGTATGGAAATAAAGCCAAATGCAGTTGCAATGGAGATTTTGGCATATTTAGCGTATGAGACTGTGGCACAGGTAAGGGAGTATACTGACTGGACTCTAGTTAAACAAAAGGAGTTAATTACTCTTGGATGCACTTCAGCCTCAAGTAACTTGTTGAAAGCCCCTTCAGAACCATGCAATCACTACTTCAGCTAACCAAGCTAACTGGATTCCTGTCTGTCTTTCAATTCACTGTATGGCAGATGCTTACTATACTGTATTCATCCATCTGATACACAAATAGAAATGTTTTATAATGGTTACAGAGAAGAGTGGAGTCCAGCACGAACTTTATTCAAGTCCAAACTGAAACCACATACTTTGCTATGTGACCTTTGGCAGTGCGCTGGGGCTCATTCAACCCCATTGCACAATTGGATTAAAAAGCAGGATTTCCTGGAAAACAAAACGTTACCTTAGTGCCAAGCCGAGCCCTCTTGGGTAGATAGATTACTCCATATATTTACAGAACTGGAAAAGAGAGGTTCCTTAGGCTGAAATTTCTCTGAATAATTTTGTATTCAGCTCAGAAATGCTAAGAATAATTTGTCTCAACCCACAACTACTCTCTGTTTTCATTGTTACAATGGCGTTCATCGTAAACAACATGTCAGTAAACCTACCTGTTTATCGCCTGGTTTTACCCCTCCAGTTGGTGGACTTGGCCCTTTTGGTTAAGCAGGACATGGCTCCCAAAGCTGGTGACCCATTCAGTCATGCCATATCTGCCACCTTCATACAGTATCACAACTCTAATGAGGTAAATCTTACTTTTTCACATATTAATGCACTTTATGTTTTACTTTTACATGTATTTGGTAGCTTGTTGCTTTCACAGTAGATATTATTGACTCTGGTATTGATACAGACCTCTGTTATGGAGTTTATTGACATTGAAGTTATGGGTTTAGATGGAAAGACATTAAATTATAGCTCCAAATGTTAAGTTCTTAGCAGCATGTTTAAATGATGATTTGGAGGTTAAAGTTGTCAACAGTGGCAAGTGCAATAGGTGCCGTATTGCATGTATTGCTATGATACAGATATTATAGTAACCTCTAGAATAAGCAAACTGAATTCTGTATTACATGTCTTCCAACAGTAGATCTAAGAAGGCAATAATTAATTTTTTTGGTGATTTGATTCTATAATGGCTGTATGACATTTTGCTTTCATAGCCACATCTCGTAGGGCAATCTACAAGTGTGAAGACCAATCTTGACTCTCCTGAAAACACACCACCTCCTACACCCACACCCCCAGCGTCAGCAGGACAGCAACACCTCGGGAAAACCCCATCAGGAGCCCTGGGGAATGGAGGCATTGGACAGGACTCTACCAAATCCAAACAAAGGAAAAGAAAAAAGGTATTTGGTGCACAATCCTGGAAAAAATAACAAACAAACAAAAAAAACCCCCAAAAAACCTCAACAAAACCCCCCAAACAAAAACATGGAAATAACATGTTTTATTTTAAATATTCCATTTAAATTATATCACATGTTAACTATCAATGTTATTGTAGGGTCAAACATATGGTTTGGTGCTCTTTCTGCCAGAATTAGGCTAAAGCTTCTCAGCAATGCCTGCAAACTGAATTTTGTTGAGGTAACAACAAAAGCTGAGCTGCTCCTCTACAGCAACAGCAGTAGACACCATCCCAAACAATCATCCCCTTCTCTGACAGTAGCAGTTAGCGTAGGTTTTGAGGGTCAAAGCATAAGCAAAGTAGGCAAAGAGGTGGTTGTGATTTTCCTGCATCCAGCAGCATTAGGCATCTGCCTTCCTTGCCTAGAACAACTTTGCCTGACTTGCTTTATTTTTATACTAGTTGGTTGCATTCAATCTAAATATTTGTTTACTTTGCATAAAATATGGACGTCTCATATTCAGAGTGTGAAATGTAAATATTACAATTCCTGTCTTCTGTTGTAGATCCTTGGTATTCTATCTGAGAGGGATATACGTACCTTAAAACCACAAGGGAAGTAGATTTGATTAAATTGGATAGGAAGCACTGTGTTAGTCACTTAGGGCTTTTTTTGAAAAAATGTGATGGCAGCACTCATTTCGCTGCAGAGCAATGGAGTGACTTGTGATTTTCTGATGTGTGCTATTATTCTCCTAAAACAAATACTCATTTTTCACAGTTAAACCAGTGATTTTTACAATGACAGATAGAAAAAGATTTATTTTCTCCTTCTAGTGTCATCGATGCTGTAGATCCCTAATATGTTCAACTTTTTCGCTGCCCTTATTATACTCCATTTAGAAAGCCTTTAGTGAATCCTAAAAACCTCTCTGAAAGCTGTTGCTTTTCATCTTCCTTTTTTATATTACGTTTGATTATGTTTTGTTTCTGTAGCCATTTTCCATTATAATTCCTAGGAACAAAAATTGAGCTGGAGATGTAGTTTTTGATATGTTATATTTCACTGGTGTTGTGAGTTGATTTTCAATTCTTAAATGTTTGATTTAATGCCTTTTGAAATAATTATATTTTAAAAAGTGCACCATTTTAATGAAATATTCCCATGACTTACCCAATTTGGTTAGGTGTATACTGGGTATAACTGAGGCATTGAGACAAACAAGTTAACTTGGTGAAGAATGTTATTCTTAGTCCATGAAGGCCCAGTCCAGCTGAAAATATTTGAGTTTCACATTCCCTTTATGAATGTCAATCAGCAAGGGAAGAATCTGCCATCGTATTATGAATAATTCCATGTGTACACACAGGCTCCAGTCGACTCAGCACTCTTGAAAATAAAACATTTTCTAAATAATATCCCAAGTTTGACAGCATTAGTATAGAGTGTAAATGTATGGGAGGACCATGAATGTGTGTACCTTAAATTTCAGTGTATAATGTAAGGTTTTGTCATTCTTAGTACATTCACTAATATAGTTTTCATGAATTTATTACCAAGGAGCTATCTTTCTGATAAGTCGTGTGAATTCTGGCAAGCAGCCGTGTTTAGATGGAGCCTAAACCAATATTTCAGTTTGACTAGCAAGGAGAAGAGAGTAACATTTTCTTCTAAAATCCTGGGGATATTTTTGTGAAATTGATGGACCAGTAGCAGTGAATTCTTATTTTTCCTATTTAGGGTCCTTAATCCAACAAGTCATTTGAAATTTGAAAACATTCCAGTATGAGGTAATTAAAATATTTTTGCATCCCTCTAACACCATTATGTGACGTGTTTCATCTTCAAATTTCAATCTGATATTACTCAATGGCGATTTTGGTGTCAAATTGCTTTCCACTTTGGGTACTCGTTCAATATTTTCCCTACCCCTTGACATCATAATGAGAGCCTGAAATGTTTTAAAAATAGTTTCTGTGGTTATTGCAGTATGACTTATATGACCCTTTCATTTTAGTTTGAACATTTTCTGCTCTTTTCAATTGCAACATACAGCAGCACTAGGTGAAAGATTTAAGAGGACAAATATGGTGTTCTTTGGGTCTCTTAAGCAAAGTTCATGTAAAAGTCCTCTTTGATTTGTTAATAGCTTTTTTTCTCTAATGTAGTGTGTGGCAGCAATGATGTGTATCCTCAGGAAAAAAAAATTGGTCCATTTTATAAAGGTTTATTTTCATACTTTATGCACTGTAGGTCTGTTGTGTGTTTTTGATTTAGTAACAATTTATGTGTTTTTCTGTTGCAGAGCACTGCAGCCTGTGGTATAGAAGCTCAAAGCGATGCCATCCAGCCCAGCCACATCAGAGAGGCCATTCGACGCTATGGCCACAAGATTGGCCCCCTTTCCCCATTCACAGTACGTAATAACAGAGTTATAAAAAGTTATATTTATAATCTTAAGGAACTTTGATTTTCAAGTGGTCAAATGAAGAAGCTTTGGAATTGTTGAGAGCAATTTGTGGTGACTGTAATTTTCTTTATAAAAGTGGCATAATTCTCTTGGGAAATAAAACTTAGTAATTTCTGTCTCTTTTTGGAAGGACAAAAAAGTTTTTTTTTTCTTTTAAATATTATTTTCTTTCAATTACAAATTATGCTTTTTTGTTAGTGCTTGAATTTTCTGTTTTTCCAAAGTTTAGGTTTACAGTTATTTTAAATTATATGTATTCCAATATGGTGAAGAGCACTTTATATTCTAAAATTAGTTGTGTGTCAGATACTGCTCCTATTGGAAGTTGAACTCTCAAGTGACACATTTACAGTTGGAGAAAGAAGAGAATGGTTTCTTTAGACAACTTTGAACCTCCACTAAAATGTAATGGAACTGAGCTTGTGGTAAAACACTGATGGGTTATGAGGTTTTGCCATCATTCTTTCTATGCAAATTGCAAATCCATTGTTCAGAGCAGCCAAACGAATTCTTTATTTAATATTCTCATCTGATACAAATGTGAAAGTAGTCTGTCTCCAATGTCATAAATTGGGATAATTTTCCTCTGTTCTATGTGGCATATATCCTTGCTTACCTCAGAATATCTACGTTTAGGAAAGAACGAATGTCAATGAAATCATTATAGGAAAAAAACCCAAACAACCAAAAACACCAAACTAGATCAGAGCTCTTAAAAATCAGGAAGAAATTTTCCATTTTTGGAGGGATTTTAGGAAAGGAAAATGATTCTTAATTTGGAGGAAATTCATCTACAGAAAAATTATCCAGAAGTATATGAAGACCATAAATATCAAAATAATAGTGGGACTTGACCGCAGAAGGGAGGAATAAGAAAAAGTAAGAGTAAATGAGTAAGTGAAGTTATAATTTTCCAAGTGTTAAAACTGATCAATGCTTTTATAAATGGCAGTAAATGTTTGGTTTATTAATGCTGGTTGATACGTATTTTCAATGAATTATCTTTACATAATTTTACCTGTCTCTATTGCCACTCAAAAATGCTAATTAATATCATGTAAAGCGTAGAATAGAATTTCTAGTCCAATTTGGAGAAGTGTCTTTAGCGGAAGTTTGCTAAGAGATGTAGCCAAGAACAGGGCAATAGCTTCTGAAAGCAGAGAAAGTATCTAATTTTATTACAAAGAAGTAAAGAGCTCACATAAATGGTTACAGAGAGGTAAGTATTTCTTCCCTGACCCTCACTAAAAGTGGCTTGGTTAATTATTAACCAAAGTAGAAATTTCTCTGCAACCACAAGATATAATAAAATACTCTGTTTTGGGTTGGGTTTTTTTATGCTCTGCTATCTTGTGAACTTCCCAAACAGCACGACTAACTGAAGAGTTTAATTTGTTGACATTACGTACTGTCAACATGGTTGATGAGATGAGCAGATCTTGTTCCCTCTAAACAAGCCAAGAACAAGAGAGGGAACCTTGGGTCATCTGCTAGATGTGTACAGATGTTGTAGAGCTGTAACACGATTCCTTTTATAATGACAAAGTTCAGGAAATGGATTTTAAGAGATATTATAGACTATGCATTTAGGTCTGACAATCTGCCTACTTTTCTGGTCGGTGCCCTCACTGGCAGTTTTGGGGACAAACACCACTATCACAGTTGTCCAAAAAGAAAGTACCTCAAACTTCCTGTAAGTTCCTTACAAATGCAGAAAACATGAAGGTAGATTGACGCTTACCTTGACCCAACTCTTTCATATTGCCAGACTATCATGCTGTTGTATTAAAAAATATTATCTCTAGACATTTTGTATTCAATACTGTGGCAACGTTTCTTTTGAATGACTTCTTTCTCCTTTTGCCACTGCCTTCACAATAGTTTTTTTGTGTATCTGCGTGACCTCCTATGCAGGATGACAGAACCAGCAGGACAGCTGGCTTTACTCATTGTGCTTCTTGTGATTGTGTGGTGACACACAACTGCAGAGAGAGAAATATTGAATGGGTATCTGTCATTAGATACAGTCATGCTTTCAGCTGTTTCCACCCTTAAAACTAACCTAAAGGTCATGTAAAGAAGTTAGGAATATACATTTGCACACCATCTCTTCCATTTCTCTTAAGCCTCTTGATCATCCTTCCACATCAGTTTGGAGTTGTAGTCAGTAGGTGCCCTGACAGAGTTGGCTGTAGGTAAAGGGGAAGGATTTTTCTGCATGTTCAGATATTTTACACTGAGTTTTCTGATGTCAGTTTAACGTTCATGTTCTACTAACATAGAACATAACAGTTGTATTGCAGAGGCAAAGAAAAGCATGAGTATAGCTCACTGAAGAAACAACCATTTTTGTGAGCTATACACATGTTCAATTCAGTCACTAAAATGTATAGATTAGACTGAATTTTAAGTAAAAGGCATTGTTCTACAGTTTTACAATAGTAACAAGAAAAAAGTGCAAGTCTGGTAATGCCAAAATGCAATATTACTCCAGTATAAGTTTATGATAATTGTACAGGAAGAATGTAAAAACAGTCCTAGAAACCTGACCATGTACATAACTATCCCAAATTACATCACGTGTGTTAGGAACATACAGGAAATCCGATACAAGGAATAACAGGCAAAATAAGTTATCCAAAGTATTCAACAACAGTTTTGCTTTAGTACTGGCCATTGAGAAAAGACTGGGGAAAGAAAAGGGAATCACTTTAAATGCTTTTCTGTCTTCCAAAGTAATATTACATGAACTTTGGCATAGTACAATTATTGGAATTTAATAAATTATTTTAATTTTGTAGGCCTATGCTATTCTGAAATTTTCTTGGATATGTGACTGTTGAGCAGGAAAGAGGATTTACAGAAGAATTTTACCCTTGCTGTAAATTAGTAAGAAATAATAGACAGCCCTGGACTATTTTTTCATTTTAAATAATTTCCATCTCGTTCCAGTCAGCCATACGAGGCAGAGAGCAAACATTTTCTTTTTCATTTGGGAAATTATTTTTAATTTAGCTAGAGTTGGTTTTTGGCTTTTTGCCATGCTGCCTAGTGTGAGGCATTCAGTAGTCTCCCCGAACTTCAGTGTATCATTTTTAATGTTTATGATTTAACAACATTGGATTTTGAAAGACTTTATCAGCAGTACATCTAGAGAAATGAATAAAAATCTGGACCTGCAAAGTATATGATAGTATTTCCCCATTTAAAAGTGTGAGACACTATAAAATCAATGTTCTCTGTATGAAAAATCCAATGCAGATGATTGCATTTTGAACCAAAACCAGACAAGAATATTCTAACTGCCCTTGATATTAAAATACAGATTTTGTCAATTCCCTTCTTTATTTTTTTTGTCTCCCTGCATCTTTAATGTTCTTTTCTTTTTCCCCTCACTGTTTTATCATTTCTCTGGTGAAACAGGACTTCTCAGTTCTTAGACTAAAGTTAATTTCTGCACTGTCTGGAAGCTCACCCTCAGTAGTGGCAAGACCCATACATAATTGCAGAGACAGATGAAGATACAGATATTTGTCTAGATTGCCAGATAGGAAACCATCCTTGTTTTCTCCACATGCAACACCACACTCCAAAAATGTGAAAACCCCCTACCTCCCTTCTCCTCCATGGGCTTACAGGAAGGGATCTGCTTTGCTTTTTGACTTGATCGACGTTTTTCAGTGGTGACTCGTTCATATTTGACCCAGGTACTTGCCCGTGCACACCTAAAGCTAACTCCCCAGTAGGACCTCTGTCTTTGAGTCACTCACCATCGAGACTGTGATGTATGAGGCCTTGATTCTGCCCAACTGAATAAAATTTACTTGTTTTCTTGGCACAGCTCACAAGGGAATATGAACTGATAGGAGAGTCATCTTCTGGTCTTGTATTTATCCTACCAGTGCACTGTTTATAAAGCAAATATAGGGGAATATGTTATAAAAAAAAAAAACAAACCAAACAAACCAAAGCATATTCTTTTGGGACTATTTTCTTAAGATGGTTAATATATATCTGTGAAGGATGAACAGTGACATTTTCTGACATCTTTCCCTTTTTTGATGTTTCATCATGACCATCCCTCTCTTCCATCTGAGTTGGTGATAAGTGGTCCTAATAACGTTTGGAAGAAGAGTTAAGCTGTGCAATTTATTCTTTAGCAGCATTTGATGGATGTTGGTTTGGACAAAAAGAGCACTTTGAAAGTTTTATAATCACATGGTAAACGAGAACTAACATTAAACTAGTGAAAATGATCCGTTTGCATTTATTTTGACCTTAATAGCTATGTCAAAATGACTAACATAATTAGAGCATTTAGGTTTTGTTTCCAAGTGCAAGCCACAATGGAAAGCAGCAAGTGTACTCTAGATTCTTCTGCATTGTATTATGCCTAAGGTAGTCTAGATATGTATTTTATCCATATATTCTCTACTAACAGTATTAGGTGGTACTCAGTGTTGCCTACTTTGAAGCATGGTCCAGATTTCCAAGGAGCAGAGAAATAAATAGTTGATATAAAAAAAATAGCTCTATATAATTTTGCAAGATAGGAGTAGGAAATATGTAACTCTTCATTGTGTGGGATGATGCACTTCCATGTGCTGTACATGAACTTATTTCTCTGTGCTCTGTGCATTTAAGTTAAGGAAGTGAGACATTTTATGTGTATTAATTCATTGCAGTCTAAATCTTGCTTGGTCAAGGAAAATGGGAAATTTGTCTACATAGGAATAACAGACTTTTTATATTGAAAGCTGAATTTATATTTTGGATATGAAATTAATATATTTGAATATTGTAATGGTTTTATATAACATCTACTTGTAATTTTACTCTTCTACACATGTTCTTTTACTTATTATTAATTTAGATAGTTAAGGAGTAGTATAATCCTGAATGACCGGTCATTAAACAGCAGCTCAGTCTATCCGAGGATCTCAAGCACAATGATATTGGTATTACAACCCTTTACGTGGAGACTATAACCACAATTAGATGATTTCATGGTTCATTCGGATGAGTAGTCTAACTATTAGACACATTGAAGTGCAACCTGGAATGAAGAGAGTCAGAGGATTACTTCTCTTACATGTACAGAATATATCGGAGTTCAACAGGAACTCAGTGGAAAGTCATTTTGAGAAAGAGCAAATTGATGTATCTTGTAGCATGACCTGGATACATCCCTCTTTCTTCATGAAACTTTGGGTCTGGGCTCTTACTTTACAATATAGCAGCATCATTGATTTTAGTAAGATTCAGGATTTAAATGGGATCAAAATCAATACCCAACCAAATTGTAACAAGCTCAGTCTTTCTACAGACTGTCCAAAAAAGTAAAACAATAATAATAATATGTTAGATTTAGATTAATCTAAAAAGCGTATCTCTGTAAAGTGCATAGTGAAAATGATCCACAGTATTGACTGGGCCTATAGGTTTAATCATATTCATCTGAATATTATTCTAAATAATAATATTTAGTATGCCAAGGTTTTCACAAAGATATCAGATGGATATTACTTACCAGGAACACAAGCGTAATGCCTCTGGAGAAATTATTTTAAACTATTTGAATTGATTGTATTTCTAACAGCTGGAGTAACAAGCAATAAATAATTCTTCAAAAATATTTATTCTGTGATCAATATACAGCGAGTACCTGAAACCTTGATATGAACAGTTCTAAGTAGTACCTGAACGTTTGTAAGTATTGCTTGTGACGGTAAGAGAACAACTCTATTAAAAAGCACAGTGAGCATCCTCTACTTTGAAATTAAAAACTAAGCTACAACAGTGGAAGACCACAAGCAAAAAGAATAAATAAATGTTTCCAAAACAGATGCTTTGTCCCCTCTACTATATGTCAGTTCTGAAATGAAATGTTTTAGATGTTTACCTAAAGAGAAGCTGAGATTATAATTTTAAATTGTAATCCTGCACAGACCTGTGGAAGACAGTGGCCATTATTCGGCAGCGTATGTGTGTGTAAATGGAGCATACTGAATGAACAGAGGGTATAACCAACTTTGTTTGGGTGTTTACTTTTTGGGAAGAATGCTCCTTCAAGCTCCAAGTAATTTTCGTATTAAAAGGCTTGCTAGTCTAAACCTTCTCTTGTTAAAAATTTCAGTCCCATAAAATTGCCTAAGCATCATAAAACAATGAAAATTTACAAAACCACTTTTATGGAATTGCTTGTGACATTCCCTGCATAAAGAACATGTAGCACCAGAGAATGCTGTTTGGCTGAGACTCTAAATTATTTGGGCCTTATACAGCCCTGTCTGTACTCTTATAGGTTCTTAAATAATAACTGCAAGTATTCCATGTAGATTTCAATGCTACATGTATATATAAATAATAGTTTCACAATCAAATTATATACTTAGTCAAGACCATTCCCTTCTGATTGTTTAAAAGTGCTCCTGATTGAGTTCAGCTTTTATGCAAATTCTTAATTTCTGTTGTGAAAAATACTGAAGTTCGCCACAAATCTTTAGTAATTTCAGTTTAATAAAGATGATATCGACTCTACTGATTTCCGCTAGAAAACAAAATTTGTGAAGTAGTAGCTGAAGAGCTGGCAAAGCTGAACTTGTGAGAGACTGAAAAAGCAGTTGTGGAGGTAGAAAGAAGAGAGGGAAACTCTGAAAATATAAAGGATAGTGTGGCAGTATGATATGTGTGGAGATAAACAGAACAGGACATTTTGAAAAGCAAGTTTATTTCAGGTGCCTTAAACTTCAAGAAAAACTTCACATTTGGTTTGCAACTTAGTCCTCGTAACCAAAAGATATTTCTTTTTGCATATTTCAGACCAAAGTCATAGTGAGAAGTTCTGGACTACAATCTTCAACAGCTGCTTCAATATACACAATGGGGATACATTACATCTAAATTTTTCTAAAGCACTTGAATGATAAAAAATTTTGAATGCTGTTTCTGAAAGAAATTCTCTACATAGAAACCAAATAAAAAATCTCTGATATTTAGGTTTCTTTATATTATATACTATTGCTATTGATATTCAAAAGCAATTAATACTGATTTTGAAGAAGTCAGGATATCATTCTTAATCGGTTTTCAAAAATGAAATTTATGTATTTATGTCAAAAGGCATTTGAAAGCTTTTCCTTCAGTTATACATTGTGTCTGATACAAAAAAAGTCAAATTGACATTTTTATCATTTCGTCTCATTTTGAAAGCAAAAAAAGCATTTTATTTCATTAAACATTTATATATTTATGATGTCTTTGTCTATACTTCAAGCTATTGTATGTAGTTATTTGTTATTCTACAGTGTTAACACTGTGCATTTGAAAAATATGAGTTATTATTCTATAAAACCAGTAGGAAGTCAAATCTCAGTTTGGAAATCTTGTTCCCTTCTCTCCCAACCCCCAACCCAAGGTTCCTCCTTTCAGATTTATGAAAGAAAACATTTCTTTCTGTAAAAGGTTTTTGTATGCCAGCATCTGGAAGTGTTTATTTCAGTGGCGTGTAATCTATCTGTGGATTTAGTTAGCACCAGACCCCCTTTTGTGTACTCCTGACTTAAAATTTTTATAAATGATCTTGTTGAATTTGTGCCAGTGTGCACATGGTTTGGCTGATTGCTGCATATATCCTTTACCTGCCAGTCACCTTTGATTTATATCCCTTCCCCTCTGCATTTGCCTTCCAAAAATGGTGCCACTGAACTGTCCTCTAAATCATCTTATTGGATAAATTACTCCAAGATGAGATGGTACGGTTTTGGCCGACTCCTCGACAGAAGGCATTCCTATAATCCATCCTTGCCCGCCCTCTGTAGAACCATTCAAAAAAAGAGAATGAACAGGGGAAATCGGGCTCCCTCTTCCATCTCAGCACTATTTCTTCCAGTGCTATTCAAAAATGCAAAATCGGACGTTTGATTTATATAGCTCTTAATGCCATCTGAAGACACATAAACTGTTTGAGAATCTTTCACATACCCTCTCCTGAACTGAACTTCTTCATTGTAGGAGTTTAATCTCGAGAATATGGTTATACCGTTTTCTCCCAGAAAAATTAAGATGTGAAAGAACAGCATATTTAAGAACATTTTATAGCATTTCATTTGGAATAGATTATAGAATATACATGACAGTTCTTTCCATGATAGAAATCCCCGTTGGTTTCCTTAAACTAAACAACTAATACTCCTTCAGAATAACAACAGTTCTGTAAGCTTTACTTAATGACATTACTAATTTGGAGAGTTTTATGAAGTTTCCTGGAGAAAAGCAGGTGGCTTGGCAGTAATTTAAAAGGTTCACAATTTGTGGTAGCGGTTTCAGGGGGTTTCACGTTTCTAAAGAGGGAGACCAAGCTGCATATTGCTTAAGAGTGTCTGACACAATGATGTATCATTTTGGAGTAAGTTTCCAGAAGTTCGTTGGTCATTAAATGTGCTGCTTGACTTTATATTGCAGTTTCCCAGCTGTCTCTACTGGGGGTAATCTTAACGCTCAAACAGAATTTATTAATGAAGGCATAAGCTTGCAGTACTGATGAAACAGTAAGTTGCCCAGATGATTTTATTAAACAGGAACATAGATTTTTAGATAAGACAAAAATGTCATTTAAGTAGATTTGAAAAGAACTGGCTCATTTTCTGCCGGAGCGCTGGGAAAGTATTTACAAACGGTCTGGATAGTATTTGATATCCTGTGGGGACATTTAAAATTCTTGGATTGCACATACATCAGTGTCTTGCTGCACAACACAGTGCATGAATTGTTGGGAGCGGCGCGCGAGGCTTTCAGGCAGTATAGATGTGGTTCTGTTGAGGCAGGAGATACTGGCGTGAAACGACTCTGCTAATGGAGTTTGCCCGACCGCGCGGGAGGGTCGCTGCTCCGTTGTGTCGCTGCCTCCTCAAGCAGGTTACACTTGGCACTGCTAAACGAAACACGTGCATCTTGCTAAACGTAGGAGTGTAAGATTTAATTCCTTTTCATATCTAATAATTAAAAAAAATTCTGCTTTAGCAAACAACTTTACCAGCTCTGTTAGTGAGAAGAGAGTAAGTAAGCTACGAAGTTTGCAATCAACTGAACCTCTCATATAGAAGAAAGCAACTCCTAATCTCATAAGCCCTATGGAATTATTTTTTTCTAACTATATGGCCAGGTTCAAATACATACTGGAGACATTTTACACATTGTACTGATGTAAAAGGATCCGAGGGTGACAATACATTGCTTTTTAAATGATGTGTATGTTCTTACAAGCCTCCTGAGAGGCTTAAAAGACCTCAGTATAAATGAGAATCTGAATTCTGGTACAGATTCGAGGCAATTCAACATGCCATACAGCTATGTAAATATGCATTTCAAGGGTAAGGTGAGCAAATATAATTCTACAGAAGATACTAGGGAAAAAAAGGTAGCTTAATTTAGTGTACCAAGATAATTACACAAAAGGAAGATATCTAAACATGCCTATCTTCAATAATTTCATTAATTTTTGTAAAGATAGTAACATTGCATCCATGTAGCATGTACATGCTGGTACAAAGGTTAATAAATAGAATCTTGATAATTGAAGAATCTTAAGAACAAAACTGAAGAATCCTGAGAACAATGTGGGGTTTTTTCTTGCTTGTCATTACACAGAATAATAGTGCAGCTCCCTGCAGGTTTCATGTCCTTGTGACTCTGTTAGATTTTGGACAATATTATGTACTTATACCATTATATAATGCAAGATGAGTTGCGGTAGCGGTATTCTGCACAATTCTTTCGGGCTTCCCTTGAAAATGAGCGTTCATTCATATTTTTCTCCCTGGAAGTTTTAAAAGTGCTTTATGAAGTAAAAAGGCTCACGGTTGTCAGTTCACCTCTGGCAGGGCCGGCGCCGGCGGGGATGTGAAAGGCAGCAGCTGTGTCAGGCTGCCGCAGTGCTGCAGGGCCTCGTAGCACAGGATGTGAGCTGTCTGGATGAAACATTATGAGAACTTTAGGATCATGTAATATAACCGTTTGAGTCGGAATTAACCTATGGTTGAAGAAAATTGCATGGAACTTAATTTCTCATGAGCAGGATCTCCATTTCAGATGTTCTTTCTACCACTAACACGTGACAGACTTGTCCTATTGCGTTGAGCTTGGATAGATGCTGTACCTGTGGACATCTCTGGCATCACTACCTTGTCACTTTGCAAATAGAGAATGTAGAATCTCTAGAGTAACAGGGTAAATCTGGAAAGGAACAAATAATAACCTGGGAACACCAAGACCAAGTGGAAATATTTTTTATAACTTGTATTATCTGTTATTTTCCATTCTAGTTTGCCTGCTCTCTTACTCGTCAAGTCCTATAATAATACTCAAACTTGAGCACCTGTTGAGCAATGCATTGAACAGAGGAGAAGATAAAAGTTTAAATAGGGATTTTGTGTTTTGTTTCTGTCCATTTATCATGCCCCACATGGTGAGTTGTCATTTCTCATTTACATCTTTGATAACAGCAAAAAAAAGTTGTTTAGCGAGCAGTGGGACAAATGATGCTTGATTTCCTCTGGTCTGTGTCCTCTGTCCTCTCTGCCTGCCGTGGGAGTGATGCTCGTTATCCCTTATCCCTCTGATATGCCTCCAGGCAGCAGAAGGCAACACTGCTATATGGTTACTAGAAAATCTCTTTAACATCTGATTTCTCCTTTTGTCCAAACTAAACCCATTTCAGGGAGCGTGACTGTGCCCTTGGTAGAGTTTGCAAATATTTCTCCAGCAGAACCAAACGAAAACACCAGGCTTGAGGCAGCTGAACACATTTTATGAATTTCAGTTTGGGGTTTCTGTGTTTCTTCCCTTCCTTGAGGTTTTGCATTATTCCAGCTTTTTGACTTGAACTTCAAGGTCGTGTAAACCTCAGTTCAGCAAAGCAATCATCTGCTTAATTTTTAAACTATACCTTCAGTCTGACAAAAGCATGCGCTAAATTGAGGCTTTCAGTGTTATTAGTAATGTATGTTTTGATTCATCTGTTACTTCAACATTCTTTTTTTTAAAATTTATTGCACATAGGAGAAAAAGATGGAGAAGGATGCTTGTAGAAGTAAAGGACTTTCAGAGATGTAGACAGAGATGCAGAGAAGCGTACATTTGTAGTTTATAAATATATCTATATCTAAATGTATATTAGTAAACAAAACCAAGAAAATAGTCTTTGCCATGTGAAAAGCTTTAATATTTGTCATTTGTACATAAAGTGATCTTTCCTGGCATCCTGATATCTCTGGACATTTAATTTATAGTAGTTCTTTTGTCAGTGATGGTGACGATCATCTGACTACAGGAGAGAGGGTAGGAGGAGCGATTTTTTTCGTGGTGAGACACTCTTCTGTGTCTCTGCAAGTATTTATGTGAGTTAATATGCACATGGATAAAAATGTAATGTATTGGTCTTTCATAAAGATCCTGAGCTATTCTTCAAAGCCCTGAGTACGTGTGTCAAATAGGTGGTTTCCTTCAGGCTTCAATTGCTGAATGACTAAGGAAAATGCAATGTACCTGAGTGTATAAAAATTTTTCTATTCTATTTTACCAATTTGGAATTAATTCCACAGCTATGAGTTCTACCTATGAATTGCATGCCTCTAACTTCATGTACTTTAAATTCCAATAATTCTAGGAGGATAATAATAATAATAAAGGATAAGAAGAAAAAGAAGAAAAAAATCACACAATAAATATTTGAATAGGGTTGCTAACACTGGCAGGTTAGGTAGACGGGGAAGAGGTTGGTATCCAGCCTGGAGAAATTGTACGAATGCAACATTTCGGGCTGTGTGTTAGCACAGGTCGGTCTTTAAACATGGTGATGTGCTGACAGGATTGTCATTTTTGATGGGAAAGAATTGAGACAACAGGAAAAACCATAAGACTCTCTAGAGATCTACATGTGTTAGTTTTACTGCAGAAGGTGATAAAACTGCTGGAAGCAAGCGGTCTCCATGCAGAATTATTGCCATACAAACGGCCTGGAAGTGAGACATATTAATTTCAGTAGGTTAATTTTGTCGGTGGTGAAGGGTTTGGCTATTTTTTGTCTTGCAAGGAGGAGGAAAAATTACTAGTATTTACCATCAAGAAGACTGTAGTTCTAATTGGTGTTTAGATATGACACCTAAATTACCATCAGAAGATATAGTGTAGATTCGGAGTGTAGATTAGGTGCTTCTGAGAAAAAGCATACAGCTCCTTCAGCATCTGTTAGCAAGAAAGTTTAAACAATCTCACCATTGTGCATGAAGGGGTTTTTTTTTAAAAAAGAAGCATATGGTACAGAAGAAAGGTATGTGCTTGTTGCCACTTTAGGAAGCTTGGGATTTGATAGCTTAATAGGTAGATGAGTCCATCTTTGTCCATAGTTTACTACATTCATACTTATGTGATGAAAAGAGAGAACTATGTACAAAAGAGAGAAACTGGATGGCTCAACAATTGATAAAAAGCTATTACTCGTGGCTCTTTAGAACATGTTGAAAGCCATTCACATGATCAAGGAATATTAATTTTGGGAAATAATTTTATAGCTAGTTCCAAATTATCAAAAGTGACTAGATATTTTGAATTCTTAGCCTGAGTACT
>KZ507980.1:43934-65782 GCA_002844005.1 Limosa lapponica baueri | reverse complement strand
GACTGGGAAGAGTAGCAGAAGCACTAGAATTGTCTTGAGAGTTCAAGTGACAGTGCCTTATTGTTTTATGTCCTGCTAATACCTAGAATTGGTGATTTTATTGGTTGCTGTTCTTTTGCAGGACAGCACGGAGAGATTCTTCCCAGATGCTAGGCTGTTGCTCTTGAAAACTGAATTCTGCAGATCTTGGTGTTTGAGTCCTGCTGTGCCCAGCAGAGAAGCATCATATTTAAAAGTGTTTTGGTATTATACCATTTTTAAAGGGTGTTAAAGGTATAGGAGGACAGAAGTGCAAGGTATAGGAAAATACAACTTTGTAGGTTATTTTGTTTGGTTTTCTTGGCTTTACCATTGCAATTTGTAGCTCAGGTTTGTGCTGTGTCCTTTAAAGTGTTTGTTGGAGAGCTTTATTTGGGGGAAATTAGATGCAGAAACAGTTCTGTGGTAGGGGGGCTTTTCTCCTGTGTATTTCAGCGCTTATTAAAATAGACGTGTTGGGTTCAGAAAAAGGAAAAAAAAAATGAAGACTGACATACAGCGGGACAAAAGCACTGGCTAGCAGTACATTACTCAAGGTCATTTAGTCAGATAAGGACTAGGTCTGCTTACTTTTGCTGTGTTCTAACTTTTGTGCTTATCTCCCTGCTGAACCTACGGTAAAAACTGAGGTTCCCATTTTAAGTTGTAACATAAGAATTTAAAATATATTTTAACAGCTACATCTACTTTAAAAGCTCAACTCTTAATTTTGCAGGGTATTTTTTCGTGCTGTAGCGAGGTGGTGTGTTGTCTGCATGTAATCCAGTGGCAGCTGGGAGGCTTTAGAGATAAGGGTGCAAGTTTAAATAGAGGAGGGGAAAGAGGGGAAAAAAAAAAAAAAATTCCCAAAAGCTGATAATGTAAAAATTGCTTTGACTTTCTTATTTTGCCCTTTACTTGGAGAGTTGTGTGCCAGGGCGATAATGGTGTGCTGAGCATGAGTAGGGGTTTGCAGAGCTCTCCTGCCCTGGGAACGGACAGCCTTAGTGCTGGTGATCTGTTCATGCACACCTTTGTGCTTCATACTAGCTTCCTTCTGCAGGCCACCTTCTGCTATCCACAGACCGCATTTTTTCTTTCCCTCGAACGTGCGGTGTGTGATTTCAGCTCCAAACTATCAGCTAGCAGTTTCCACAACTTAGAGATATTTTTTTTTCAAGTAACTAACTACTTACAGAAGGAGGGTTCGTGAGGGGCATGTCAAAATCAAATGTTCCAAAACATGCCAGAGTGTGTTACACCTGACACAGTTCCTTTTGGCATACATTTGTAAGTTATTATGTGAAAGCTGTTAATAGATTGTTATAAAAGAAACTTACGTTTATTTTTCAGCATTGAAGTAGTCAGGAAATGTCTGTGCTCTTTGTACCTTCATTAAAATCCTCTGCATCCCACACGTAAGGGATGTGGGCAAAGGACTGGAACCATGGGTATAGTACAGCTTTCAACAAAAAATCAAGGCATCACCTGGCACTCCCTGGTGTGGAGTGGCCCTGGGGTAGTCTGTGTTAAGGCTTTCAGAATCAGCTTTCTGTGGCCCTATTAGGTTTTGGAGATGTTGATACACAAGGTGCTTGTCATCAAAGCTTTGCTACACGATCACTGTGCTGGTCCTGCAGGAAGATTTTTATTCCTACCTCCTGGCATTTCTGACGCAACAAAGTTGTTGACTTTCTAAAAGAGGACAGGAAGGAATGGGCTATGAGAAGAAAATGGTCAAAACTTGGAGCTCTTTTCATGCAAGGCATTGAAGAGAATGTGTTCAATTCTCTTTCTAAAAGCAGTGCCCTCAATCTTTCAAGATTATTTCAAATAGCTTTTTTTTCAGTACCCTGTGGTTCTGAATCTTGGGCAGTTGTTTATTCCACTGCAGCAGCCGATAGTGTCAACAACCAGAGTTACTGTAGATGTCTTTCTGTTGCAGTAAAACTCAAATTTTAGAAACATCTTTAGTTCTATTTGTCATTTGCCCTTGTCTTCATTTAAAACAGATCTGTGTAAAATGCTCTTTTATCTGTTCTTGTTGCTTATTCTCCGGTGAAATCCCAGTTATAATAGAGTGAGATCAGACTCTTAGTAAAGATCCTATTCAATGGTTTTCTTTTTGCTGGAAAAGGAAGCAAATGCTGTAGAATACTCAGTGCTTTATATTTGTTCTGTAACTACTTTGTTCTGCACTTAAGTTTATTATAGCAAAGTACTTTATGTAGGCGAGGGGTGCTGTGAGGCTGCAGTGTGCCTGTCCCTGAGGGGTTATTAACTGGGGTGCAGAACTAATGCACCTGCACGTTCCTAGAGTGGGCTCACATCAGTTGGCTTGGAGAGCAGGGGAAAGAGCTCGCTTCTCTCAGCATCTCTCTGTACAGATGTCTCCCAAATGTCATTAGAGACGAGCTTAACTTTTCACTTTTATTAAGTGCTGTTTAGGTCTCTCTCTCACCTAGTTTATTTGCTTACCTTAGTCCTCATACTGTGATACTTGACTGTCTCCTCGTTCCTGTAAACATCCACCTTGCATCCTGGCTTGGCAGGGAAGGGCCCTTACCCCCTGTATGGGATGGAAGCAGAGGCACAGGCAGTGTTAGTTGAGTTCATGCTGTATTGATGGCTGCAGGAAATGGAAACTAATTCTGGGCTAACAGTTTGCCCACTGGCTTATCCTTCATACAGTAAACACAGGGTGATCCAGTCTCTTTGACGAGGAGTTCCCAAACCTGGCCTTGTGCTGTGTATTTTCACGTTCTTCTCCCTGCTGTGTGAGTTCTTGTGCTGTGTATTTTCACGTTCTTCTCCCTCTGCTCCCCCACTGCTGTGTGAGTGTGCATTTCTATGTATCTGGCTATGCACGGGTGCAGGAGGAAGCATGTGTCCTCCTACATGGTTATGGTGGTGGCAGCCTCTCCGGGACAAAGTTGGTGAGCTAGTTTCAACTCTTCTCTCTGCAAGATTTAGCTTGTCAGCTTGTTTGAGTGAACAAACCTGAATATATTGTTCCAGGGAGTAAATACCTACTTATGATCAGGAAGAGGAACTGGGTAAATGTGTTCTTAATTAAACAAATATTAAAAGCAAGCAGAAAATTGTTTACTTTACAAATGAAGCACTGATGTCTTTGAACTGTTATGAAGCCACCTATATAGTAAATAGCTGAGAGACTGGGGCAAATGCTTTATTGGAAGAAAGAGTGTTTAGCTGTGGTGGCTGAAACTTCAGGTACGCTAATCATGCTTTTATCCCCTGGTTTTATAGATTGCTGCTAAAATTGGAGATATTCCTCACTTGAATAATTCTACAACACTTGTGGACCCATCCGTCTACGGTTATGGAGTGCAGAAACGGCCCCTGGATGATGGAGGTAAGCTGGCTATGATTAGTCAATCTTGTGGATGCAGCTCCTGAAATTTATCTATGGAGGCAGTCGTCTGCTTTAAGGACAGAAATCAATGCATCTTTCTGGGTATAGAAATTTCATACAAGATACCTTGTACTTTTTAGCCTTACCTATAGATAGCACAGAGCTCCTAGGCATTAGTATTATTAATGTGAAGCAATTCTTTCTTAGTTCATGAACTCTGGGAATTAGCAAAGAAATTCTGTAATTTAAATTTTGTTCCATGCTAGTTGGGGCAGGGGGAAAGGAGGAGGATGTGCTTACTGGAACTGTGCTGGAACCCATGTATAGAGGACCAGGTATACATAGTAAAGCTGTTTTTCCCTAATAATCCTTGTTTTCTGAGAGGAGGCAGTGTATACGGACAGTACTATATGGGCTCCTTTCCATGGGTAGCATGTTCACAGCACAGTAGTTGAGCTCCTGACAAGAGTTCCGATTGCTTTGTACATGAATTTCAAGGAGAAAAGCTATTGCTGTAAGTTGATGCAAGCTGGAAGGGAACTTCACATATTAGGCTTAGCTTTTTTCATAATTATTCTTTGAGAATTCTTAAATCTCTGAAGTATTTAACATTGGCCACAGCCAAAGAATTATTTACTGGTAACTGTAATGAGTTAATATTGTGTTGCAATTTTAAAATATGTTACTAGTTTCCTATCTTTGGCAGGAACAACAAAAATGTTAGAACAGGTGTTTTCTTTTTTACAAATCTAATGATATGCACTGTTACAAGAAGCGTTTAAACTGTGTTATCTGCTGCTGTATAGATACAAAGAGCTCACCTTTTCCTGTGGTTGGTTATAAAAAACAAATGTGGCTGTGTCTTCCTTTTCCTATTTCCTCTAGTGTTTTTACTGACACAGGTAGCCCTGCAGGGTGATTCTGTCCCCCACAGATAGGTTCAGGAGTACTGAGGAAGTAAGCAGAATTGCTGCCTAGCACTTCATTTTGAAAATGATTTTTTTTGTCTGATACAAAGGCTGAAAATACTGCAGGTCTGCTTCTCATTCTGAAAATACGTGTCGGAGGACGGGGAGAAGAAGTTGCTTTCATGTGGAGCCTCTGGGTTGCTAACATTACTGTTTTCTGAGCACATGCCACAGCCCGTTTTGTTCTCTGGTGTTGGCTCTATTTGAGCAAGAGGTTGCTGCTCCTTTGGTTTGATCTTTTAGGAAAGAATAGGTTTATCTGGGTGAGCTCCTGTGCCTTGTATCTCAGACTGGAGCATCACTATGTTCATGAGAAGTCAGAGGCCTGGTATTACTGGTATGTGCTGGTTTCTGTACGGGAAGGTGCTCGGGTGCCTCGCAGGCTGCTCAACGTTGAATGCACAACAACTTTGAGCTGTGTCTGAATAGCTTAGATAAGTGGCTATATGTGAAAAAGAATAAAAATAGCCTTCTAGAAACTAGTCATTCATAATATTAGCCTCCCCTGTTTCTTTCATTGATTCGTCAGACTGAACTGAGAAATCTGACCTCATGACAAAATGGGTTTGGTTTTTTTTATGAACTTTTAACATGTGAAATGGTTGTAGCGCTTAATGACAGCGCAAGTTAGACTTTGTACTTAAACTTTTACTGGTGAGCCCTAGTACTTGCTGAGCTTTGTTTGTGTTGACACACACCATGTCAATACAATTGCAGTCTGGGCTATAAATGTGCATTACTGCTGGTTTCTTGTGCTGTGACAGCTAACTCCGTGGAGCAGGTACCGTTCCAGAGTGGCTCTGCTCTGGCTCCTCTGTTGGCAGTGGTTCTGCTGATGGAAGGACCTGCGGGTGTTTGCTCACCCTGTAGTTCGGGACTGGGCCTTGTCTATAACTGTTTTTAAAGTAGCTCCAGGGCTTTATAACTGCCCAGTTCCCTTCCCAAAAATCTGATCTGGGAGATCTTAGAGGAGAAGAGAAACGATGGAAGTAATATTTTAAAGGGCTGGAATTTTGCAAAGAAACAGGAATTGTCAGGGTGGGAGTAAGGGTTGTATGCCTTCTTTCGGTTTTGGTCATCTTGGGTTTTATTTCTAATGGCATTGGTAGGTCCTGTACTGAAATACAGTTGTGTGATGAGTTCCCCGCCTAACCACGGAATCCTCCTGCGCTGCTCTAACTGGAGCCTGGCAAAGGGACTCCTGAAGCTGCCAGTGCTTCTTGCTCTGTATTTGTTTGTGGTACGATCCATACCTTAGTCTTAGGCTACCTGCTCTTGCTGCCGTGATGTTAAAAGTCTATAATGCAGCTTTAGCTTTAAGCATCTGGAAGATGGCAGTTCCCTTTAAATTAGGAAAGCACCTCCCATTTGAGTAATCTTTTATTTCTCAGTTAGCTGCGAACAAGGGATGTCAGGATTGCATGCCCATACTCCTAGCCATTTTCTGCTTGCCTGTGAACCACAGTTTGGAGACATTGTTGTCAAGAAGTGATTTTTTTATGTTGTTATGCATAGTCTAGAAATTTTATAGTGTGGGGGTTTGGATACTCTCTGCTACTCTGGATAGCTTAGAAACAAATCTGGTGGTAAATCTTTAAATTGTTTACCTCTGTATACTGCGTATTCACGGCTGGATGCAGGTCTCGCTGTTTCCTCATCCCCGTGTAGCTGTTAGAAAATTACTTCTGTTCCTAATGCTCCTGAAAAAATTGGGTCCAGAGGAAGTATTTAAGGTGACAAGAAAAATGTCTGTCTTTCAGGGAAATCTAATTCTGCCTGTCCATTTTTGTAAACAGCTGCTGGTGTGGCTGATTGATGTCAGCTTAGGAAGTGGTCTTAAGACAGGGTGATGGTGCGCTGGTCAAAACAAATTCAGCTGCTTTTAGAGCATTTCCAGGAAAAATAGATTTGTCGTAGTATTGGAAACCAGAATGTCTGAGTGCCTTTTGCGCTTCCCTTAACATAACCCTCATCTGAAATGAAGAGCTGCTGGGATTGGCCCTGGTGACCTGGCCTATTGGTATCAGATGGAGACTGATTATTTCTCTTTTCCCTGGCTTCTTTATTTCCTCTTTCTGGAAACAACTTTAAAGTAATGCTGCAAATAGCTATAGTGCAGAGAGGAGATCAGGTTTATTTATACTGCTCATGGGAAGTCATAGTTGGCATTTGTATGGCCACTTGCAGTGGTTAATGTTTCTCAGCGAAGGTGAGAACTACAGATGGGGTTGGTCTGAGCTGTTGGAGAGACCTGGTGGCATCTTGCTGAGGATAGATCCCAGCCCTCCTGTTAATGGCCAACAGCTGCTCCTGGCCTCCTTTCTAATTAATGGGTCCCTCTGATTACCAGCACAATTTAATAAGTTTATTTAATGCTAAATAATCCTTAAAGAAACAGTTTCCTTTTGTTCTAAGGAAGCAGGGATCTGATCTGCTGGAAAGAAACTGATTGCCAGAACATTAGCCTTTGTTTGCCCTGGTTTTGACTGCTTTGAAGAAGTTTCCAGCGATACACATAGGGTTAAGCAGGAGTGTTGCAGCTGAAGGCTGGGGCATCCTTTGAGTCTGTGGAGACAAAGATGAGAGACCTTGGAGAAGCCTCACACCCCACTCTCTCCACCTCCTGCCTTCCTCAAGCTTCTGTGGTGCATCCAGATATGAAGATGGCCGGTTTCGGTGTAATAAAACTTGATTGTAGTAGAGCCGAGGGGCTCAAACACAACATGATCCTGTTGTACAGAATACTTTATTCTTTTGCTCCAATGTGTTTTCAATGAAAGTAGTGATGGGCAGAAGGAAATCTTATCCCTGTCTTACTGCTGATGAAAGTTGGTAGTGGTGCTCCTTGACACATCTGTAGCAGCAGCAGGACCAGGGCAAAAGACCAGAGGTCTCAGCAAAAGGTTTAGTGTAATACACAAAATGCCCCTGTTCTTCAAAATTTTAACTTTACAGATTGCCATTTTTTAAATAAGGCAGTTTAAGGGAGGAGAAAAAAGATTTACAGTGAAGGCAGACATGAAAATTATTAGGTTTTGACTAATTAAAGAAAAACCTAGCAATAATTAATTAGGGTAACTAATGTCTTCCTTGTAGCTTTCTAAAATTTATGATGATTCCATTTTGGTTCAAAAGTGTGAAAGGCAGCTGCATTCCACTGCTCTCCAGGAGATGCAGCGCTCTGATTTTATTCTAGCCATGAAGATATTCTTGACGAGATTGTATATTCCCATCATGCACATTAATTTAGTGGGAGGCACTGCTCTGTTTTATGGGGTGGAAAAAAAATCTGCATTAGTTTTGAGTGTCTGTTAGGTAGAATTCAGTTAAGGTGAAGCCTAAAGCAGAGTGAAGAGTTATCAACCAGCAGGTGCCATTAATAGGAAATTGTGCTGATTTTATTCAGTATTTTTCCTTATTTGCAGTAAAATGACTGCAGTTACAGTTAAATTGTACTCAATAGATGTAAAAGGGGGAAATATGTACGTGGCTTGTCAGAGTTCAGCCCCTTCCCTGGAGTGAAGAGGGAGATGGTGGAACAACAGAACATCAGCTTTCAGTATTGCAGCAAGCATGGACTGCCCCAGCCCTGCCTCTCCATCAGTCCCTGTCTTTTGGAGCAAAATGGGCATATTGGGGAAGGAATGGACCTTTAGGTTGTTGGAATTGGAAGCCATTGGAAGAGTTATCAACCAGCCACGTCGTTTCTTTTTTTTCCCCCCTTCTTTTTTTTTTTCACCCCTTCTCTTCCGAGAGAAATCATAACTGACTTCAAGAAAATCACTCCCAGTTCTCTCCTTCTGCTTCAGCTCTTGGAGAGGTTATCTGTGAAACGTGGAAGGAATGATCTTGCACATAAGTTACTGCAGCTTAATTTGTTTTTTTTAAACTAATTTGTGCAGTAAATATACAGCAAGGCAGATATCTGCCCGGGGTGGTTTGTACGATGTTTGTATAGTGCTTGGAATGGGTTGGAGACGTTGTTAAATACCTCTAAAGCTTTATTTCCCTCACTGATTTAACTTCTTGTGCTCGTACAGTTTTCCCCGAAGAAGTTGTCTTTTTCAAGTGTAGGATTGTGTTACAAAATGAAGGCTCTTCCGTTCCTTGTGTGAACTTCAGGAGCTGATTATAGGATGTGTATCTGTCTCATAATTTGTGGGCAGCGGCTGCAGTGGAAGAGACTGCTAAGGGAGCTGTTAACGGTGAATTGAAATGCGAAGTGGGTATTTAAATACAGCCTTGTAGTGTTAAGACCACTTTTTCTGGCATCTTGGGATAATGAGTGGCCTGGTCCCTGGCAAGGGCAATCCTGTGCGTGTAGTAAAAATATTCGGAGCACAGTTTGGGGCAAGATGGCGAGATCCTGAATTTGTTTGGCTGTATTTGCTCAGCTCTGCAGCAGTAGCTTATCAGCGAGAGCAAATATTCCCCATTACATCACCCACCTTTTTCAACTGCAGTATTGATAGTTATCAAATTAGAGCTTTTTATATTCAGGGCGAGAATATGCAAAGACAAATCTAACGGAGTCAATAACGCAGCAGTTGTCTTATCACTGAGCTGGGGAGAGTAATAAAATATATACGCTGTCGATATTTTGGTCCTGAACTATTATGAAGGTATTGACACGCAGCAGAAATACGGTATTGACTTTCTTTGTCTATTTTATTTGAGTAAAGTGTTTGGCCACAAACTTTATGCATTTTTCTACCGGATTTAGAGAGTGTGGGATGCATCCGCTCTCTAAACCTGCCGGCTGATTGCCAGTTTATTTCAGGTCAAAGAATGTGCAGGTTTCTGCAAGGGAGTTTGAAGCTGCATCTTTATTATCACAGCTCACATGTTGGCCGGTTTCATTTGTTTCGCTACTCGTGCCCTCCAGGCATGCAATATAATCTTTCAACTGGTTGTTAGGACCAAATGGTCTGGTTTTTAGCTGGTTTGCTGCAGGCAAAGTCCAGTAGGAAGCCCAGCAGGGCATGTGTTCCCACTTTGCATGAGTTGGTCTAATGATATTTTCCCCATTAACGTTTGGAAGAAAGATCTAATCTGTGGGGGTTGGGGGGGAAGCAGAAATCTGTTTGAGGGTTGTCAGCTGGGGAGATAACTGCTAATCATAAATGGACCCTAGCTAACATCACAGATATGCCTGGAATGTGTGCATTCAGTAAAATGTGGTGATTTTTTTTT
Source organism: Limosa lapponica baueri (assembly GCA_002844005.1). Taxonomy (NCBI): domain Eukaryota; kingdom Metazoa; phylum Chordata; class Aves; order Charadriiformes; family Scolopacidae; genus Limosa; species Limosa lapponica. The sequence continues at coordinate 56,227 of KZ507980.1, read as the reverse complement.
TTCCTTAAATACTGTTTGGGTGCCACGAGGTTACTTAACAGACCCATTCCTTTAACAGGTCTCCGTGTAGGTGGGCTCCATGGAGCACAGATAAGAGACACAGAGAGAAGTATGTACAAGCGCTCTGTAATGCCTTTTGCCTAGACTGAATCTCTCAGTCTGCCCAGCTTCTATTTTTGTTTTTTAATACATACCAGTCTGCTTGAAATGTTTCTTCTCCCTCCTCCTTCCCCCCCTCTTGTTTCCCTTTTTTTACTACTTCGGGTTTAATTTGGGAAGGGGAGGGGGAGTTAGTTGCAGGGATTTGGATTTGGGCAGGCAGGATTTTCTCCCATGACTCTCAGCATGGGGAGACGCGGATCAATTCCCTATCCTGTGTTCAGCTGGACACTGGGTTATGGTGTGTGTTGATCAAGAAATCCCCTCCTGTTTTATACCACATAACGCATTCATTTCAGCCACTGAACCTAAATTACTGTTTTGCTTTTCTTTCTTTTTTGATGAAATGGTAAGAACTCTTTTTCTATAGGGATGAAGTTAGTTTATCCGTGCTAATGCTTTGATTTTTTTCCTTTTTTCTCTCTCTGCCACAGTAGGTAACCAGTTAGGGGCCCTGGTACATCAAAGGTAAGCAGTGGGTTATGTTTTATTATTTATTGATCAATTCTAATTGTTTATTGATCCACCATCTGTAGTAGTGTTAGGAAGTCAGAGGTTGAGAATGTGGAGAAACTGTCAGCTTAGGTTTTCTCCAGGCTGGGGTTTCTGCTAATGCTTTAAGGCTGTTTATTGTTTTGAAGAAAGAAGAGTTGATGTGAAACTTGGATTTGGTTCCTGTAAATCTGCAGGACTGAGAAGAATAAATTCTCTCTCCTCTCCCTTTCCCTGCCTGGGATACGGGGAGAAAGAAAAAGTAAATAAAGCACTGGCACTTTGACAAAAGTTGGAAGTATTAAATGGGCAGGTAGATTTTTTTTTTTTATCATTATTATTTTTTGTTTGTTTTGTTGATGTCATATGACCTGAGATGACTCCTTTGTCAAAGGTGGTTTTGGGAGACTAAAGCAAGTATGATTGGTCAAGCAGCGTGTCTTAGCATCTAATACAAAAGTAAAATTCTCAGGTTTTCTCGCATCCTGATCTTAAGGAGTTGTCTGTCTTGTTTTGAGTAGGGAGAACATTTCTAAAGCTGGATTCACCTTTGGGCTAATAGTACTGTGTTTCCTTCTTAACCAGCTGTTTGCTGGGGGCCTCAAAAGAGAGGGCAAGGGATACACATGAAGACTGTAGAACCTTCAGTTTTTAATGGTTATGTTAAAGCTAATGTCCCGTTAGGGCAGCACAGAGGAGGGTGGGCAGCAATGTCTGCTCTGCTGCTGCCTGCCACCTCTCTTCTGCCAGGAGTGATGTTCATGTAGGGAACTGATTAGGCTGGAAGGCCTGAACTGGGTTTTTTTTCCAGGTTTGGTGGTTGGTTTTCTGCTAGGTTAGCTTCTTCGTCCCTTTGCAGCTGTTCCTCCAACACAGGGTGGTTAATAAATGGTTCAGGATACGACATTTTGGCAACAGGCTGGGTTTTTTCTGGGTTTAAAAAGCTTTAGTTCTGAGCCTTCCTGTTCTGCTGTGGGTGTGGATGGCACTGGGTTTGTATCTCTGCTGGTGAGCCTCAGGACAGCGGAGGGTAATTTACTTACAGGTTAACTGATGGAGTCTAATGTGTTTTATACCTTCTCTAACTGATCTAAAGCAAAAAATGGGAAGATTTTAATATACCTCACCACAAAACCTGCATTGGACTTATTATGCAGGCGTTTCATTGCTTTTGAGATTGCTGAACAAATTGTATATAATGCATATCTAAATATATTGAGTTTGCACATTCCGTATTCATTGTGTCATATTTTCTACGAGATAGAAATGGCTAAGCAAAAATCCATCGAAGGTAATTCCTTTGTACTTGACTATGGTCAGGTCTTAGGAAATTGCTTTGGGCGCTCTGTTTTGAGGCAGAGACACATTGAAAAAGTCCAAAGAGCAATAGATATGGAAGTCTTGAGATAATAAGACTTCAAAGGATAATTGAAGACAGCTTTTATAAATTCCAAGGAAAAGAATGATAAGGACAGGCAGGCAAAAAAAAAAAAATCTGTAAATTTTGGAGGAGGCATTCAGATCAGGATTGGCTTTGCTTAGTGTCTCCTGGCAAGAGCATATCCAAAAGTAGCAGGGGAGAGACTGTGGCTTGGAAGGTTTAGGCTAAATATTAAAGAAACTTTGCCGTTATTCCATTAAATCTGTCTAGAGCAAGAATGCCAAAAAGAGGCATTCTGTCAGCTCCACTGAAGACAGCGGAGAGTAGACTGGAAATGTATCCAGCGTAGGAGAAATTAGGTGACCACGAGAGGTCCCTTCCAAAACAAGTGGTTTTGGCTGTGGTGCCATGTTTACTTGTGTGTGCAAAGGCCTTACGCTGTGCCTGGTTTCCATGGCAGGGCCATAGTTGTCTTCCAGTTGTTCTCTTTAATGACTATTTGATTTTTTTGCTTCCTTTTTTTTTTTAGGGCTGTAATAACAGAAGAGTTCAAAGTGCCTGATAAAATGGTTGGATTTAGTAAGTACCTTGGATGTTTCTGATGTGTTTTTTTGATGTGTTTTCTGTGCAGGAATGCTGTTTATTCTGACATGCTCGCAAGCTTTTGTGCTTACTAGCTTTGGATAAGCCTTATCTAATGCTGTCTTCATGGGGACCAGATGATCTGTGTTTAAAATCCAGGTGCAAACTGTATGGAGAAGCTTGGTGTCCCACGAATAAGAACAAGACTGTGTGGTACAAGTTACCGAGAATTTTAGTGTTCCTTTCCTTTAAATTCCCACTAGCATAGTCTATAACAAGTCAGAAGTGAATTTGTTTCCCCTCACTGCGACATCTTACTTCCTTACAGCATGCAAAACTGTGAGAGCTGAGGGAGGAAAACAATATTTAAATGTTAAAATAAGAGTTGACTCAAGGCAAGTCAAACAGAATTGTAAACCTCTCATACATTTGCTGCAGGGAAACACAACAAGCATGCCTTGCTCAGATGAGAATTCTTCCTAGATTTGCATTCCTGATGCTGTTCTCTTTCAAGCTTGATCCTAATTTCTTTCTTCCTCTTGATGATCATTACTCTTCCTTTCAATGGCACCTCCTGCTGCTGTGTTACTACAGTGACTGCATAGACTCTTCCACTGCTAGATCACTGTGTATCTCTTCCGATTTGACGTATGGAGAGTAAAAAGGGAAATAACGGGCCGTGATAATTACCCCTTAGCGCGTGGAGTTTTGTCCCGACTCTAAAGACTCTATAAAACTGTAACTTGAATTTCTGCAAAGGAAACGCTCACTATCCTCCTGCCAGACCCCTTCATTTATTGGTCCGGGTCCCACACATGTTGGGGGATGTCTGAGGGATGCTGTAGCTCTGTGAAAGAGGAGTTTGTATGCTCTGTTGGTGCATCCTCTGCGTGTTAAATCTAATCCTGGTTCAGGGGCAGACAGACGCAGGAAGGTGGCAAACCCTCAGCTGAGGGATGCTTCTGTGGGAGCATCTTGAGCCAGGCAGACCTGTTTAACTTGACAGTTTTGCTCTTTTTTTGGAGTCTGGGAAGGATATGAATGGTGATTGGCACATAGTCCCTCCCTGCTATGTCTCCTTGTGAAACAACTGTGTGCCGACTCCAGGAGTTAAGAGAGATGGGTATTTGTTTTCACTTAAGGTTTGATAGAGCGTTTCACGACGTAGCAGTTTTGTCTGAGAGCAGACCAGCCAAATAGCATGTCCTTTGAAAAGAGGTAGTAAAATACGAATTTTAAAGAAAAAAAAAATCTTTGCCTTTTTTAGTACAAATAACTGGTTTATTGGTTCAGGCTGGACAACATATCCTTTTCTAGCAGTACTCACACCAGTGCCTTATTTCTTGCATACTGTGTATTTCCATTCCAGTGCGAGACAGGATTTTTTTGTTTTGTTTTGGTGGGGTGTTTTTTTCCCTAAGCGAATAGAATAACTTTCGGCAGTATCTTAATGTTTTTCCTCTTTATGATAAATTTGATCATGCTGTGGATGCCTCTTCTGCAATCCTGGAGTCAAACTGTTCCGTTATAGATAGCTGCAGTGGAGTAAAAGGGGGAAGGTGCTCTGCAGTTACTCAGGAAAATGGTATGTTCTGACGCTTGTTGAACTCATTTCAGTAATCGGCAGGGGAGGTGAGCAGATCTCACGGATTCAGGCAGAGTCTGGCTGCAAAATTCAAATTGCTCCAGGTAAGAGCCTCTTTGTATGGCCGATGAACAGGTTTTAATGTGGAAGGGTGTTGTGTCCATTAGATCAGGTGCCTTGCGGTGCTCATGACGTTATTACCGTTAACAACTGATATACTGGGCTAGCGTGCATGGGAGAGCTGTTGTAGGACTGAGGCCTCCTGACTACCGTAGAAAACAGGTTTGTCAGGTGGTTTGGGGAATGAAACAAGGAACTGTCTTTAGCTAGACCCAAAATTGTAGCTGTTGAGTTTTCTCCTGGGGGTACCGCTTTGCTCAGCGCAGGCGGTTTGTCTCTGATAAGTCTGGTCAGTTCCAAGTCCCGGCAGAAGACATTTCAGGAGGGTGGCAGCAGCTCTCTGTACAACTCGCCGTGCATCGAAAAAGTGGGAGCATCCGTTTGCTTTGTGCTAGCGCCTGTTTGCTTTGGGGGAGACTGTACTACAGTGCTGTACGGGAAACTGTTGATGAATGTAATCTAAGTTCACCTCTAACTGGTGGGGAAAGCTTTAAAAGAGTGCAGACATCCAGCAAATCATTTAAAATATGTTGACCCTGGATGTCTTTGAATTCATTAACGTGCTCTGTGTGCAGGAGAGGGGGTGCTTCTGTTAGTGCTTAACAGTTACTGAAACAGCTGCCATTTTTTTTTTATTCCATGTATTAAAACTTTCCTTCTTGTTCCCTTTGTAGACAGTGGTGGGATGCCCGAGAGGCCCTGTGTACTCACCGGGACACCAGAGAGCATTGAGTGAGTTCTGATTTAGTTTCTCTCCTTTCTCCTTCTCTCTCTTCTCCCTAATGCTGTGCTCTGTCAGTGGTGCTCCTTGGTTAGCCACACCAACAAATGTTGGCCTAGAGAAACTTGAGGGTCTCTGGAGCATAGAACCTCTTGGTCTGATGCTTTAAACTGTGCACCTCAAAGGCTTTTTTTCCAGTTGCAGTTTGAACCCTCTGCAGAAATTTCCATGGAATTCCCCTCCGCAGGGCAAGGTTGCTCTTAGGGCACCTAGGATGCAGTTTTCTAACTGCAGCTTTCAGGATACCGAGCTAAGCTGTTGAAGGGCACTTCTCTTCTCCCCTTCGCTTCCCTACTCCTATTGAGATGACCATCCTTCCAGCTGAAGAAGGGCTGCATGAGGCCTCCAAAGCCTGTCGGTGCCACTCCAGAGTAGTCTGGAGGTGTTGGTGTTGCAGAGCAGCATGAGGCCCACGGGTGTGCTTGCCTCTGCATCGCTGCCAACAAGAAGCAAAGGACTGAACCAAAGTCTTGAATTCTGATCCCTGCATGGTAGAGACACGTGGCCAGCCAGCAGGGGTTTCTACTCTTTAGGCCTATAGAAACTTTAGGGACAGTGTTTCCTCCCTCCCCCTTCCCAGGAGCTGAGTTTGAGACTCTCACAAACCAGTTGAGGACCTCCTGCTGGAACTGGATCCAGGATCCTCAGGCTTACAGGAACACACTTAACATATGGAGCTGCTCTTTCTCTCCCCAGCCTTTGGGTAGGTGGGTTTTTTAAAATCCATCTGAAAATCTTTGAGTTGCATTTGATAGTGAAAATACATGGGCACAAAAACTGTCTCTCTAAAGAGAAGACTCTCATCATTCTTCCATTCCTAAGAGATCTAAGGGTACTTAAATCTCCTTATTCTACCATAATACTGCAAGCAGTGAGCCAGAATAAATATAATTGGCAAGCTCACATTATAGGGCAGGCAATGTATTCTCGCTGATATTGAAGTGCTTTTCCCCCTTTAGCAAATGATATTTCAGAACAAGAGCAAAATATTAAAAAGCTGGGATGGCTGATGAGATGCAGTTGGGGGAGAATGGGAGAGAGGTATAGTTAAGACTTCATGGTTCAGAAATAAGTGGTTAAACGTAGTCATGTCCAAGGCTGTCTTTTAAATAAAATATAAATAAAATATTTAAAAAATATTTAAAAAAAGTGAGAATACTCAATTTCTGAAGCAGAGCAAGGTGTTGAGGGTATGGAATTAGGTGAAATTTAATTTACTTTTGTGGTAAAATTCTGAAGTTTGTTGTTTGTACTGTTTTTTCAGGCTGCTTGTAGAAAAAGAAAATAAAGTAAGAAAACCAATCTAGATGTCAGACTTCTTTTGTAGTCTCTGTATTGTCACTAAAAGAATTTTATGCAAAATATGAAGATGGGTTAATAGAACCTCTTAAGATTCTTCCAGAATATTACAAGTGGTCTGCCAGAAATTCCACTTTTCGCCTTGTGGTATGAGGAAAGTTAAGGGAAAGCAGTGCTCTGATCTGTATGCAGCCTCAGGTCACCACCCCCTGCGCTGTCTTGGGTGAATGTCTGTTGGTGAGAGATGACTTTATACTGTTTCTTCAAATCTCCAGAGAGAAGACAGCCCTCCTAGGGTGCCTGATATGGCTTGGGGTGAAGTGGAAAGAGGGAAAGACACTGCTTTAGGCTGAATAGGGCCTTTCTTCTGCCTTCTTTGAGAAGGGTTATTGGAGAAGGGCAGGAAAGAGATGTGTTGGTACTAGGGGTCTTCAAGGTGAAGGGAAGCCTTATCAGCTACCTCTGACATGCTAAAGATTTTAGAGAAGGTATCTTTAATCTCCCAAATGCTTCTTTGTGTCTGTCTCTTCTCACCAGGAGTAGAAGAACCCAGTCTTTCACTGGTTGTTGCTGCTGCAGTATCCTTGCCTCGCTTCGCGGTGTAGCTTCAGCACCTACTGCTTGGGGCAGAGGCTGTGTTAGAACAGTGTTCTGGTGCTGCTGGTAAGAGCAGGCAGAGAAGAGCAAGGCAGTCGCCTGTGACTGATCTGAGAGTGGTTGAACAATGTGCTGTGCTAGTATCAGAGCAGTGTGTTGTTTTTGTCTTGACCAAGAAGAACAGAGCTTGAGTTTTACCAAATACTCTGTGTATGTATATATATATATGTTAAAAAAAGCTTAGAAAAGTTTAGAACATAGAGCATCTTCATTCAAAATAAGCACCCCAAATGCTGTAGTTCAACTGTTATCCATAACTTCCAAAGAGCATGCTGCTGCTCTTCCTTCTCTCTTCCCCTTTCAAAAATCAGACTGCTTATAAGTAATCATGATAGGGGAAAATATACATCAGATTTAAAAAAAAAAAGCAAACAAACATTGTGCTAACTGTGGTTTCCTTCATCTTTTCACCTCTTCTACTCTCCCCAATCGCTTCCCATTTTGATGGTTCCTGGTCTCTTGGTCACGTGGAACAATGTTGTCTAATGGTTGTTTCCCTCGATTCTTTTCCAAAGACAAGCAAAACGGCTACTGGGGCAGATTGTAGATCGCTGTCGGAACGGACCTGGTTTTCACAACGATGTTGATGGCAACAGTACGATTCAGGAGATTTTGATCCCGGCATCCAAAGTGGGTCTAGTCATCGGCAAAGGAGGTGAAACAATAAAACAGTTGCAGGTGCGCAAGATGCATTTACTTTAGGGCTCTCTTCCCCACTGCAGCTTCTCTAGATCAACAAGAGCGTGCTGAAATGGAGAGCCTTAAATGCTCTAACCTTCTACAGCAGGGACTACTCTTCTGCCTTCGGAGAGCTGGACTCAAATCCAATCTTGGGTTAAAAAAGAAAAAGAAATCGGTTTCGCCCTAGCTACGCATGTAGTGGAGTTTTGCCAGAACTGTGAAAGAAACTCATGTGCTTTAGATAACATTTGGTGCGTGCTGTTTAGGAGGGGAATCCTTGTAGCCAAGAAAAGGCTATCTCTAGTCTGCTGCTGCAATGGTTTTTAATGCCAGCCGTGCTGTTGTAGAGTGCTGTGCTTCTCTTTTGTTGCTGCTCTGTGATAAAGCTGGCGTGTGTCCTCCTTTTTTTCTCATCCCACCCCTTTCTAATTAAGTGTTGTTGTTCCGTATAAATCTATGTTTGTAGACATTCTTTATTCCTCCATCTGGTACAAGTTTTTTAAATAATAGAGGGTTTCAGAAAAGCATCTAGGTAAAAAAGGTTTTGAGTGCTCCGATTAGGCCTCTGTCATCCAGCAGTTTTAAGGCTGGTCACTTAATTGTGCAGACAGCTTAACTTCATACGTAGACAGCTACAGATTTTGGAAAGGGCTGAAAGATCAGTTGTTGAGGTAGAGGGGTTCTCGTTTTGCAAGGGGTTCAGCTATTTGAGAACTTCAGGAGCAGCACACTTTCTGGCGGTCCTTTGTGCTCTAGGACTTTTACTGAATTTGTGCTATAAGTACCCATGAAGAGCTAAAGTAGCGATCTTTAAAGCTGCTGATTTGACCTACGTGATGTTTAGTAACCAAAATATATAGTCCCTTGTTTTAGGGACTCTGCTTAGCAAAGTGCTCTGTGCTTTTTCTTCAGGAGCGAACAGGTGTGAAAATGATTATGATCCAAGACGGTCCGTTGCCTACCGGAGCAGATAAACCTCTCCGTATTACTGGAGATGCATTTAAAGTACAGGTATGTAATAAAAGTAAGCTCTAGAGAACTGAGAAGAAATTTTAACATATTTGTGAGCGTCTAGTGGGAGTCGAATCCGACTGTAAATGTAACAGTCCCTGCTGGTTTTGTTTGTTCTGTAAGGTTGAAGTTTGAGTAGAGTGAATTAAAACACCAGACTAGCAAGTGTTGGCTTTTTTACAGCATCACCTAGGAGCTCTCACTCCACATAGCTGTTAGACATGGGTAGGAGAAGAGCTGAGGAGGAGGGTTTGGAGAAAGTACCTTTGAAATGCTTTCCAGTCCATGAAGCAAAAAATCATAGCTATATGTTACTTGAGCAATTGGGTTCTCAGTGACTAACTTAACCACACGTTTGAGGAAGTTTTGTGGAAGGTTCATTATCTCAGACAGCCAATTGACGCAGGTAATTAAAAAAAATCCCATGACAACTCCTGAAACCAAGGGGTTTGCTTAATATTGGTACCTCCGTCTCCTTGTGTCAGGGTTCTACAGATGTGTTCATACCTGCGGTTCAGAGCAAAACCCCATGATCAGGCGGAGACTGGAAGATTACAGCATGATGGGAGTGCTTGAATTAAAGAATTAAAATTTAGCTGTGGCATGTTCCACTTCTCAGCAAGTGCTTTTCATACCTTGCTAATAACTTAAATCTAGCTTAGCATTCCTGTCTCTAATAAAAATAGCTCTGTTTCATAGGATCTCCCTGAGCATAAATTGCAGCAAGTTGATGTTGCTCAGGGGTAGCATGATTGGGTTGTATTTTTCAAACCTCTTACTGCATGTGGGCTTTTAGATTTAAATGGGGTTGGTTTGTTGTTTTTGGTTTGGTTTTTTTTTCAAAATTCTTACTTATTGTGGAGATATAGACACGCAAAGAGGAGTTTAATGGCCATCTTGCTACTTTTAACCAGATCATACTTTAAGGGATGCTGCTTCCCAAGTGGTTTCTTCTGCCTTGCAAGATTTGCTGTTGTCACATCTTCCGTGCCATAAATCATGCCAGGCAATCACGGAGACTGCTTAGGCTGGAAGATCCTTGAGGCACTTAGAAAAGTTGAGCACACTTAGAAAGCACTTAAGAAGCTCGATGAATCCTTGGGTTTGGTGGGATTCTCTGGATGCTGCAACAGTGTGTCTTAACTCTATTGAATCCCTGTGAAATCTCTCCATTCTGTCTTAGCATCTCTGAAATGTATCAAGTTGTTTCCTTCTGTAAAAATACCACAGGGGCATGAAAAATGTGTAAAAATGCGAAAGGAGTCAGATTCACCGGTGCCCTCAAACTGGGAAATAGAACCAAAATGTCAAAAGCTTGACTGGTAATATATAGAAACAAAGGCTTTGGGTTTGACATACAGGCTTTTTTTTAATGGTGACTACTGTTGGCTTATTTCCAAGGCACACTTTTACTAGCTGGGCTACATGCAAGCTTGTGAATGGCCTTGAGGGCTGCAAGTAGGTAGGAAGAATATTCATTTGTCCCAGAAAATGTCTTGCTGGATTGCTGCAGACTTGGGCTTAACTCCTCTGAGTGTCAGTAAGCTCCCTACTGCCCACCTGCCTCCTTGGGGTGTGCTCTCCAGCTCCTAGTACACATGCGTTCTGCTACAATACCACAGCTTCTGCCTTACTGTATTGGTTTCAGTTCTGTTCAGGAGGAAAGGGCCTTCCCTTCCTCTAATTTAGAAACAAAACAAAAGATACTTTAAAAGCTAAAGGGCCTTTTTGAAAGACTGAAGGAAGCAACTGCACACAAGAAACTGCCATCTTGCACGCTTGGCAGGTTTTGTCAGACATGGAAGATGCCATCGAGAAGAGATCTCCATTGACTGTGGTAAAAGAATTTCTAAATCAGAATGCTCTTTCTGTTAAGCAGATGGAGATCGCTTTGCCTGAAGCCTGACCATTAGCCACTGCTGAGGCCCCAACACCAAGATGGCAAGCAGAATCATTTTAAGCTAACTGTAACTTCTTTCCCCATGTAGCAAGCAAGGGAAATGGTACTGGAGATCATCCGAGAGAAAGATCAGGCAGACTTCCGAGGCGTACGCAATGATTTCAGTTCTAGAATGGGAGGAGGCAGCATAGAGGTATGTTTTCTTCACGAGTACTCTGCTAACCTCCCTGTGGGATGGGTAGTGGGTGGAAGTCATCAAATTGCACATGTAACCTGTAAGCTTCTTTTTAAATGCATTGTGTTCTGTTGCCAGAAGAGTGAGTCTGGCTGCAAAGAAGAGGAGTTCTCATGGACTCCCAGATGGCACTTTCTAATTGTCTTTTTAAGCTGCATTCTTGTAGTGCAGAGTTCATTTAGTGGGGAAGGAATTTGCGGCCACATGTTTGTTTTTCTTAAGGGATATGGTTCTGTAGCCTGGAGCTGCCTAACGTGGCCTGTCCTCGTAGTTAAGAGCATCTCCTTGTAAAATCAGAGTAATTCAGTCTAGTTCTCTGAGCTTTCATACTGCTTTGCCTTTCCCATCAGGTCTCTGTGCCCAGGTTTGCTGTTGGAATTGTGATAGGAAGAAATGGAGAAATGATCAAAAAGATTCAGAATGATGCTGGAGTTAGGATTCAATTTAAACCAGGTTTGTGAGAGGATGGAGAGCCGTTACTTTCTGACCAGTGTTCCAGTTTGGGATTGCTAAAGGGAATCTGATCCGAGGTTATAGGAACTAGGCTTTCCTAATTTAAAGGTGCATTGTCTCTTTCTGAAACCTGTTTAAATATGATGTGCTGCTTCCTTGTGCACCTTCTCTTTTTCAAAGAGTAAGACTATATACAGGTCATTTGCAAACATTAGATGTCACAACAGTCATGTCTTGAGTGGTAATTATGTGGATAAACAAAACAATAACAAAAAAACTTTTGTGTCTGTTAAAGAATTCTTCTTCAGGACATTAAAGCCTTTGGGATCAGGAGTTGATTAATTTTAAGTAACTTTCTCTGGGTCCTTGGCTGTCTGATCACCTCTCAAAGCTGCCTTTGTCCTCTTAAAATTATATCAGTCTCTTTCATGGCTCTTTGACATTTGAAAGTGTTGCCTTTTGAATGTTGTTCCCTCTGCAATGTTGGTTGGGTTTTGTCTTCTTTCAGGCCGCTGAAGGTGGAGGGAGGAGGTAGCTCTTGGGGTAGTTATGTTATGTGAAAATGCTGCTAGCAATGGTGGTGCTAGAAGGAAGCTTTTGTTGGCGGGTGGATGTTTTCTCCTTTTAATTTAGTCTTTGCCACCTCTCTTCACAGATGATGGGATTAGTTCTGAAAGAGTCGCACAGGTCATGGGGCTTCCTGATAGGTGTCAACACGCAGCACACATCATCAGTGAGCTCATTCTCACAGCACAGGTGGGTTCTGGAGGCTCTTTGGAGAGGAGTGCTTGTATGGGAATGCAGTCTGCGTGCGTGCAGCTGTGGGGATGGATACCAGCATCTGAAGAACAGCAGTGTTAAATTTTCCCTCTGGTAGGCCATACGTGCTGCCATCCAGGACAGAACTGCTAGGTTTGAGATTTGTTTATTTGTATTTTTAATGTGATATGGGCTGGC
>KZ507978.1:6951-17933 GCA_002844005.1 Limosa lapponica baueri | reverse complement strand
TTGCTTACATTTGTGGCTTGTACCTATGTGTATTCACACTGTAATTTGGAGCACCTCTGAGTTTGTTAGTGCATTTATCCTCAGCTGTATCAGTACAGTAGAAAAAAGCTCAAGAGAGAAAAAGAATTGGGGAAAAAATCAGAACCTTTCAGTTACTTTGAGATTTGGAAGAGTTTTCACATTTTGAGTAGGATTTTGGAAATGTTTCTATTTCTCAACAAGAGGAAAGAAAGGGCCTGTGTAGTTATGGGGACAAGGAGTTTTGTGGAAGTGAAGGAGAAAGAGAGAAGGCTGGTAACTAGGGCTGTCACCTGGGTCCCTGTTCTGCCTTTTTCGTCTGAGTGAGTGACCTTGTTAGTAAGAAAATGGCTCTTCTAGAACAGCACTCTCTTCTAAGGAAAAGCCAGAGCTGGGCTGAAGCGAGAGGCAAAGAGCAGTTTGTTGCTTTTTTGTTTCCATAAACTTACTAAGGAACGGCATGCAACTTGGGTGCACATGTGATTAAACTAATCTAGTTAAAATCAGAAAAGGATTTCTCATAATTCAATTGGAGTTGTTTTTAATGTTTGGACTTTGGTCAAGGACAGCTTTATTGATTGAATTTAATTGCATATATTTTCCTGTCCATTTATTGAAGCCCATTTTTCAAGTCACTTGAGAGGCTGCTAACATTTCAGAAAGGGGATATGCCAAAGCATTGCTTTAATTCATTATCTTTTGGACATACAGTAGTTGCTACTTGGCCTGAATTAAAACCGTTAGAGAATGTGATAGCATAATTACTTACAGGTATCCAAAACTGCTTTTAACTGAATTCTCTAGGAGGTTATGCATAAGATTTGTCTTGCCCTTACATTGGATGCAAATGTCTGTGATTTCAATGATAAATAAATATTTCATCAACTGAGGACAGATTTTTCTTGTTTCCACATGTTGCTGGTGGACTAAAAGTCTTGTGAGGTCTTTATTTTTCCTTAATATATAAAATAAAAGTCTTTTACAAATTAGTTCAGTAACTCTTTCAAAATGTGTAAATGCAGTGACCCTTGAGGTAAAGAGGAAACTGTCTGTGATTCTGGCTTGTTGTTTTTTTTTCTTTCAAACCATGCTCAACTCTCAAAGACTTTCTAGACAAAACTGCACATTAGCTAGATTGCTTCACACTGCATTCCAATGACGTAAAGTCTGTGATCCTCCAAAAGTTATGTCAGCCTGCTTCCAACTGTGGTGAAGGGCTAGATGTTCCCAGCCTGGAAAGACCTGTAGGCTGGAAAACGCTGCAGGAAGGGCAGGAGCCGTGTGACACGGCAAACCGTCGCAGCCCTACCACATTGCTGAACCAGAGCTGTAGAGGGAGCGCTGCTCCTGTAAGCTCTGTCCCTGCTTTCCTTCCCTGTCTTTTATGGTCTTTTGCTTCCAGTCATAGCTTCCTGCCTTCAAGAAGTTCTCAGTCTAGCAAAGAAATTGTGTACATGCACATCTTTAAGGATGTAGGAGCTTCTGCTGGCAGTTGTGGATCTGCCTGCACGTTGGGCTCAGCTCTCTGGCTCTGCACTGAAAGTAACTGGCATCATCTTGTTGTTTGTGTAAACTCAAAGTAGCAATAGTTGCAGCTATTAAGATTGTATATATCCATAATGGACTGAAGTAGAAAATGGGGAATCTACCTATAAAAACTCTGGCATACAGTGCTTTTCAGGTACCTGACTATTTTGCAGGGAGATGTGTAAGGCCGGACTTGGTTTAGTTTCAAAAACTGCAAATCAAACACAAGTCAGGCTTTAATTCTTTCTTGTGTAGGAAAGCATAACAGAGTGAGGGAATGTTCCCACAAAGAGCCCAGCTTTTATCCTTCTCTTACACTAGGTCTGTGGTTAACAAATGCAATCTGAAATACCTGATGTCTGTAATACCTCCCCTCCCCTCAAAACACCTGATATTTAAATGTTGCCTGATTCACAAAAGTTTTGCTCAGGAATCCAGGGATTGTATCTGATAAAAGGCACAAGGAATTCCTTCCACAAGGAACTGAACCACAGATGGTTATGTGATTTGAGGGCCACTGAACATCAACAGTTTTACCAACTGAATCAGAATTACAGAAACACCTGCATGACTGCATCTGCAGACTCAGCTAAATTATGCTTCCATCCAGCCACATGATATCTAATGTGTAATTCTTCTGCATTTTAATCAAATGCATTGTAAAGTCAGTACAAAATTTCAATATGAATGCACCTTAATGTAGGAGTAACTAATAGCTGCCATCCATTAGTACCAGTTAAGAGACATACATCCTACTAGGCAACAGGGGCACAGTTATTTTAACTCATTACCTGCTTTGTAAATTACATTTAATTGCACATGAAAAGGGGATGTTCACAGGACACCGTTGGGAATGCAAGATTGAGCACCCAGAAGTTAGCAGAGCAGCGTTCAGAAACCATCTGCAAGGTGAGATAGGCTTTGTCTGCTCTGTCCAAATGACGCCTGTCCCCTATAAAACCTGTACTGAGTTTAGCAACTTAATGCTAGAAAGCTTTTCCTGAGCATGTGCAAACTCTGAGTTTGTAAAGGCTTTTCAAATTTGGTAGATTTTGAGGCTATGGTAAAGCATTTCTTAAGAAACAGATGAGGTAGGCCAGTCTCCTAGTTGTTGCTTTAAAACACATCAGGGCTTTTCAAGAACAAACTACAAGAACGGTAACACTGGAACACTTTTTTCCTGGCACCTTTCTTAGAGATAGATGAATTAGTTTGGTTAAAAGTTTTCCAGAAAGAAACCAGCCTGACAAAAACATGGATTTTGGAAAATGTCCTCTAATGGCTAATATCTGGCAAAGTAATGAGCACTGAAAATCAACCTCTAAAAGAGGAAGCACTGGTCAACCTTGGGCGATGGATAACATTGCGAGTTACCGCTTGCTGAAATTGTTGAATGTGTCGTTAGGTTCTGTCCTGAGATGCGCCTCCAAGTTAGTCTTGAGAAGTGAGTCCCAGTGCCCATAGAACTGAATTCAATGCTTCTGCCCTGATATGAGGTTCTGCATACAATGTACCTGGTAGGATCGGGGCCAGATCTTCTGGAAAACAGACATTGTCATATCATGGTACTCTGTTATCAGCTTGTTCATGCTTCTAGTACCATTAGAGAAAGCCTGAAAGCATGGAGTGAGGTAGAAAGTGAAGATTTAAACTAAGTAAATTCATCCCTGAAAGGCTATGTATCGAAACACAGTGCTTCCTGCCCACCTTTGACTTGACTTTAGTTCATTGGTTCCTGGTGCACCTGGAATTATAGCTCAGCAAACATCTCCAAGGACTGTACGTTAAAAAAAAAGAAAAAAACAAACAACCTCCAATGTCTCAGAGTGTGGCTTAAAGGCAGAAAACCTCCTAGCAGAAAAGAGAGACTGAGAGAACACATCTTGACTTGGTCATTCCCCCTTTCAGATGTGGACGCGTGTTCGTTACAAATTACATTGAAATCAGTAATTATTTTCATATGGTTAGCAAATAATAATGATTCAACATTTGCATGTCCCTGAATTGCAGTGGAGTGGGATTACAGATGGTACAAGATGCATCAGTTTTACAAAACATATTGAAGACTTCAACTTCATGAAGGAAAGTGTTCTGTCATCACTTAACTTATATGCACATGAATACCAGTACAGTGGGGAGTCCGCAGTGACGAGAACCACTAAAGATGCTAAAAACAGGTACACAGAAGTAAAATGAAAAAGCTCAAAGTTACTTTAGATTTCCATTTGTTTCCATAAGTACTGAATATTAAAACTCCAGCCATCCTGCCTAGATGGAGCCACAGTCCAAGTCCCACCTTAAAAAACCCTGCCCTTTCTTCAGTGGAGAGGCTTAACCGTATATTGCTACATGGCAAACAGAAGGGAATACAGAGAATAAAACTACTTTATGCAATAAGCTTGGATTCTAGTTCATGTCTATGAAGTATTTACCCTGAGCTTGCAAAAGCCACCAAGCAGCTCCCATATGAAAGAATGAGAAGGAAAGGGAGGCTTCATTCAGTGGTCCTGTTAAGTGCAGTGATTTCTAATAACAGCAATGTTTGACGTGAGTGATCTGGATCAACATCAAAAAAAACCACCATCTAGTCAAGTGCCCAGCGAGGGGTCTATTCTCATGTCCATGCTCATATGCTAAGTCCCATTGACAAGCATTAGTGGGAGCTGCATGCACATATGGATATGTGAATAGCCCCAATGGGAGCTGCATAAAGTAGTGTTCTATACTATACAGAGATCACTTCAATCACCAAGATAAAATAATCTAGGGGGAGAAGCCTTAAAGAATGCTGTGAATAAACCCAATAATTTAAAAAAATTGATAAATAACAGAGGTTTAAAATGAAAAAAAAAAATAAAAACACATTAGAATCTGTTCTTTGAACTAAATAGTAAATGAGAATTAGCTTTTAGGAATTAACCCTGGCCAAAATTTACAAAAATGGCTCATAACTCTGAGTTCTCTAATTTTTAGAGCCTCTTTGTCTAACTGTTACTCTATATTCTAAATAGAAATGAGGGACACAGCGTAAAGATCTTACTGACAAGACATGAGTTAAGAAAAGCACTGGTTAAGTATTGCTCTGCTGAAGAACACGGTACATGAAATAGTGGCAGCTCTGCAATAGGTCAATGATAATGATGCTCCTGAGGTTATGCAACACCGACAGCCACCCTATAAATGTCAAAGCCTTGCAGAAACTCCCTGAGAAAGCCTGAAAAGCCTCCAGCAGCCAGTCTGCTGGACAAAAATCTCTAAAGAGGTTGTTTTCTTTCTGCAGGCAATCTTCAGGTTTTTCCCTGAAGCCACTGCCTAGTTCGAAATCCTGTTGTGATTTGAAGTACTGTTCTTACTTATACTTGCACAGCTGAACCAACAAAACCTTTCCTGACAGTTACACATAAATAGGTGTAACAAGCAATGAAATCATCAATTAACAGAGCAGACAGTAATCATTGCTGGAGGGTTTTAAGACAGTGATAAGCATCCATAATAGGAACCTAAATTGGTGGGATGATAAATAAATAACATGTATAAATCAGGTCTAATTTTGACCAAGATCACTGGTTTCCTTTCCTTGTTCTGGTGCCTATTGTGGAATTCAAGCACCTGAATTGCAAGTTATTCCAGAATCCTGTATGTCTACTGGCTTCACACACCGGTCCAAACTGTTCCAGCAATGCTGCTCTGGAACATCGCAAGGTGAAGCAATCCATATAACTGACAGTGAAAGCTCTTGTCTTACAAGATGTCCTTTTCCAGTGGTCATTTAGACCAATAGCCAACCTATTAATCACAGCAAGCCAAAGCTTGTTGGGTCCCTGCTTTCCAAAGCACTTGAGAAGACAAAAGACATCATGTTCCAGCTGACACCTGCAAGTAATTACACATGGCGATAGCGGTGTGTGAAAGAATAATTTGAGAATCAATGCTAAGAAGTGCATTTCTTTTTTTTTCTTTTTTTTTTTTTTTATAGACTGAAGTATTTTCTGATCTCTAAGTGCCTCAGGGTCTTACAAATCAAAGGCAAATTAGTCAAGATAAAGAAAATCAGTTGCCAGGTGTTCATGTGGAAAAGTGATAAATCTCCAGTGATTTTCACCAGTTCTGCGAGCTGATTCCCTTTCCCAGATGATACTGTATTTTATAAGGCTGTTTTATTGGGCTAGTGGCAGAGAGCAAATGCTCCACAGAGAACAGAATCTGGAGGCCCGCTCTTCCCAGCGTGTCTTCTCTACCTACCAACAGATCTTTCAGTCTCTCTCTGATGGTTTTGGACATCAGGACACATACAATGCCTAGCAAAGACAGGCATGCAGTTTTAGGAGCAGCTAAAATGTGGTGGCTGACTGCTGAAAACCTTCTGAAGAAAAGAGGAGAGAAGATGAGAAGGTGGCTCCTCCTCTGAAGAGTACCAGATGGCTCCAGCCAGGTAGGAGAACTCTGAGTTATCTTCGTGTTTGGTGAATATTTATTACATTGGCACTATTTGAATGCTACTGAATGCTGTTTAGAAGGGGAATGATGGAAATAGATTCAATTTAAGCAGTATTTATTATTAAAACTCAAAATGCAGTGCTGTTTCTTAAGTCTTCTTAGATAAAATCCATTATCAGAAATTGTTTTTACTCTACATGTGCATTGAAACAGTAAGTATCTAGAAATCTTAAGCAGAAAATAATGTTGCAAAGAGCAGTAGACAGATATGACAATACGTTTTGTCTTGTTTTCTAGATTTCTACTTCTGGAAGATAACCTACCCCCAACTATGGAAAGAAAAGAGGAAGGCCAATTTATGTTCACAGATTGAGAAATGTCACCTTCACAACGTACCACCACATCCTGGATCTATCAGTTATGTTAAAGATATAGAAGTTCCTCAGATTACATCCTTCCCAGCAAATCATATCAGTTCGTGTTTCATTTTAAGCTGCTGAGTCGATCAGTGGAACAATTTCCTGCTTGAAGTTGATTACCAGCATTACTGCAAGCCCAGAAGGCAGGTCATCCACCACAGGATTGATCTCTGTCTACATCCCTGAGACTATCTAGCTGTCCAGGCTTTGCCATCACTGACAATTTCAGTGTCCCCCAAACTTTTGGCATTTGAGTTATCAATTTATAATGCTGCTCAGTGTGTTTTTTGCTTTGGCTTGTTATTGAGTTATCAGTGTCTCTTGTATGGACAAGTTGTAGTAGTTATGGTGCAGAAACATAGATTGAAATACCACCAACGACACTGTTTAGTTATATACCACCAATGAATAGAATGCATACATTTCATAGAGGTTTGTACTGAAATTCCCCTAAAGAACAGCGCTCTTGAGGAAACCACCAGGACCACCTGGAGGCACATTTACCTTGCAGTTGGTGGAGTGTGTGAGGGAAGGCCAGACCCTGGGCTGTAAACCCCAGCTAGCTACAGACAGCTAAGAGACTGCCTTAAGTACATAATTAGGAGATAGATACACCCCAAAAAAAGTGCCATCTCTTTATGCATCACAAGAAACATCACCAGCTCTAATGGATAGAGCTAGTTACTTTGTAGAGCTTGACTCAAACACCTGAACTGAGACTTTACACAGGATGCTTAGTATAGACAGAAAATGTTATAATCAGCTAGAATGGCATCTTCCCTGGAGCATCCTTCTCTGGGGAAAAAAAGCCTCATCCTCACCAGCTGTACATGCTGGTGCTGCTTCCACAGATGAAAAGGGCTGCCGATCCACAGCAAAGGGTGGCTGGAAAACACAGGGAGCAGTAGGGGAGACCTGAGCATGAAAATATTTTGTATCAGATGTGGTTACATCCATCTGTAAAATTAGCAACAACACAGACACTTGGTAGTTACGTTTCATGAGCTAATAAATACATTTAAGGGCAGAAAGGATTGTGCCCAGTCTTTACTTTGACCTCCCGCACAGAATCAGTCTATGCTATTTGGTTTTATAAAGTTCAGCTCCCAGCTTTCATCAGGGGCAAGCAGCTCACTAGGGTAGGCTGACCGTGCTTTGTCCTAACTTTGATGGAAGACACCCAAGAACACGCTAGAGTTGAAGGAAATGGGATGAGGAGTCTGCTTTCCCTTCCTTCTGCATTACACTGAGCTGTAATTGGAGGCACCCTGCGGTGGTACTGTAGAGTCTTGAAATGGTTTCCACTTGCTCATGGTTTTGACAGTTGTTGAACTCTTCGGAGGGGTGAGAGACGAACAGGTTTGTAGGATGCAAAGAGCAAATACACACATCTGGGAACTGCTGCGGTGTGTGTGTACAGCCGCAGAGGCGGGAAGCTGTGTGAGCAGCCAGACAAGTGATTGTCAGCATTTCCTATGGGAATCAATTGCTGAGGCGGGACTGCTTAAGAAAAAGAGGTTTGGGGTGAAGTTTCAGCCTATATATCTGCAATCCAATCCGATCCAGGGCTGCCTTATTCAGACTGTGAATAAAATGGACTTCCAAGTAGAAGATGCCCAGAGGCAAGATCACTGCTTCACCTTTACCAAAGAGCAGAGGCACAGAGCTCCGAGGAATCAGCTATTTTGTGCCAGGAGGCAGGCAAGGGGTGACAGATCTACTGGTCGGGGGCTGCCTTTTGGTGGTTTCATGTAGCTCCATCAGCACATAAACTCAGTCTCTGGCTTTTAAAATACTATATTATTAGAGATATATAAATGTGTGGTATCTGCACACCTGGCCTGGGTCTGGAGAGCCCATGAAACATGTTAGGCTTGTTAGTACTTGATTATTCCTGTGCACAGGTGTACGTTCCCGCTCCCAAACACTTATTAAACGTCTCTGCTGATGTGTATAGACTCACAGCGTTGAAGGCTAGGGAAAGCCTCTTGATATATTACAACTCATCAGGTGCCATTGCCCCCACCTTAAAGGCATTAACTTATTTTTAGTTACAACAGGTCTTCTGGTCTTGCTTTGAAAATATCCAAAAAAAGACAGTATCCACTTTGTGCCTTGAAAGTCAGCCTTCAGCCACTCCTGCTATTAAAAAACCAAAACACCACCTAAACTCTTGCTTGAGTTTGTTTGAGATTTCAGTTTGCAGATACTTATTTTTCGCTGAAAGATTAAAAATGTCATCAGTATCCAGCAGATACTTCCAGACAGATCTCATAGATACTTCAATACTTACACATTATACTCATGTCACGTCTCAGTCTCTTTTCCAGTAAGCTAGGCAGATTGAGTGCTTTAAGTCTTTCACCATTAAGCACTTTTTTCAGCCCTGAAATCCTCTCGGTGGCTCTTTTCTGCACCCTCTCCAGTTTTCCAACAATCTTTTAAAAGTGCGAGCACCAGAAACTGCATAATCTTATATTGTCTGTATTAAAACCAATTGTGTTTGAATGGGCTCAGCTCATCAAGCAACTGAGATCACTTGGAGTGTCATTCTCATCATTGTCTGTCACTCCACCAATGTTTCTGTCATCCTCAAATTTATCAGCTGTGAATTTACAGTGTTTACATCCAAATCATTGAAGAAAACATTGACTAGCATCTGACCTGATGCTGATCCTGGTAAAACTCTCCCATTTGATAACGCTTCCTGATTCATAGCTACTTTTTAACAGGCTGTTAGCCAATTCCTAATCTAATTAGTGCATGCTCTGTTGCTATTTCTAATGTTTTTTGATCAGAATATCACACAGTGTTAATTCTAATCTCCATAAAAAAATGAATATCACATCTCTTCATTGACCTTTATCATTCAGTCTTTACCTTCATCATATTATTTGATGCGCCTCATCAAAGAAAGAAATTGGGTTTGTCTGATAAGGCTTATTTCTCCTAAAACTGTATTTACCATCATTAATTATATTTCCATTCTTCATCGTTTCAATCCCATGGCAGCTTTTCCAATATACGGTAACAGCTGACGATGTGTTAGAGGCTGGCCTTTCGGGTCAGTGTGTGTGTTACCAACCCAACCAAAACAATTCAATTCTTAAACCCACTCTTTGAAAACCGATACGTTTCATTGTAGTGGCTTGCTGCTTATTTACATTTATATATCATCGGGTGATTAAAAATGACTACTTGCCATGCTGCTTTGAGGGTAAACTGTGAAAAAACCTACAGCAGTTTGTATGTTCACTCCTAGTTCTGGCCACTGTTTTCCAAGTGTTTCCCAGTGACCGCTGGTATGGAAATCATTACAACCTCAGACTTCCAGAGAGCGCTACACGCTTCCTGAAGCATGCCTTAGAAGAACACCATGAAAGGGACGATGATGAAATATCAGCTATCATGTAACTATCTATAAATGTTAGATTTCTACAAAGTGATTCCACTGAATTGTAATTAAGGGTTTGAAAGTCGAATGATTTTAAGTGCTAGTTTTAATTACCGCTTGGTGAACTTTAGTGTGTTAGGATTGTCACAACTTTCCTTTAGAATTAGTGTCAAGCCAGGCAATACAGTGGGAAATTATTAACTCATACTTTGGTTCAGCAATTATCTGCATTACAAGGTTTATGCAATTAGCTGTTTAAGATGTCATTATATTTTGCCATCTGGTACACAGGAGTTTATGCATATGAACAGGCACGTGTTGAAGTGATTTTCACTATATGACTCTTGATCTCAACCCAAATCATCACTATAATGAGTGGAAGACACAGTGTACAGTACATTAGTGGCAGGTGCATACTATCAACTTCATTTTAATAGAAGACTTTCATGTTTCCATTTTTAAAGTATTCTGCACAAGTGCTGAAAAATTAATTGCTCGTTTGCAATTTAGCAAAAACTGAGGACATGTTATTGCTAAATGCTAAGGAACATCAGTTTTCAGAAAAGCGGCCACTAATTTAAGTTCTTTCCATCTGTAACTTCAGGCCAATTTCTGCTCCAGACAATAAGAAACTCTCACTGAAGTTCATCTTAAAACGTTCTCTCGTTTCATGGTGAACATGCTGAATTACCTTTGATAGTCTCACAGCACTGAAAGCCTCTTGAAGCTATTGCAGAGGAAGCTGTAAGGATGCCTTGAAACCCACCTGTGGTATGGTCCATGTGCAACAACCTACGGCGTCCCAGGTCTCTGCCAGTGCGTGCAGAACTGTCACCTGCGTCCTTGGTCTTACCTCAGTCTGCCTGACGTCACTTTTGCCTGTTGGCTCAGCTCTGACATGCAGATTTTAAATCTGGGGAGAAAAAGTATTGCTGTTGACAACCTACCACAAGGAAATCCTAGCTTCCAAGCAGTACAAAATGTAAATATCAATGATGACAGCACTGCGTACTTAGATAATACCTGGTATTTCTGACGCATACTGCGTCTGGTGCTCTAAAAATATTTGCAACCTTTAATTAATTAAATTGCATGCAGCTATTAACCTCATTTGACACAAGGAAACCGGTCTCTGGAACTGTAAGAGACCTCCTCAGTCGCAGGAAGGCTGTGCAGAGACTGAGAGC
>KZ507977.1:21912-33940 GCA_002844005.1 Limosa lapponica baueri | reverse complement strand
CTCTCCTGCATGTGCCACAGGAAGAGTAGATGGGAGGAAGCAGCTGTGCTACCAGCTTCACTCACCTTCTCCTCTCACCAGTGGCCACACTTGGCAGCCTTCAGTGGTGAATGACCATTTTAATGACTGGGCACACTCTTCAGAGGGATGATGGATGACTGAGCACAGGTCCACCAGCCAAATCTATGTGTGCATACTTGTGTGCACACCCCTTAACTTCGGGAAGTGCACTGGGTGTTGCTTTCCCTGAGCTGGCTGTAATAAGGTGATCTTGAGAAGTAGAGATCCTAACTCAGCATCCAGCAACTGATAAAAGGTATAAAACAAGACAGAACTTATAAACAACGTAAGGGAGCATGACAAAATGTATTTGAATGACCAGATGAGAGTAGATAGGAAAGGTAAGCAATAATGAAGAAGAGAAGTCCGTGTCCATCATGTAGTTAAAAGATTGTGAGGAAGTTCAGAAACAACACACTCTGAAATTGTAAACAGATATTTTTCTCTTTGTAAAAATAAATGTTAATCAAGAAAGCTCACACACACAAGACAGTGCTTGAGGCTAAGACCATAGCAGGACTTTTAAAAAGATGAATCCATGATATAATGCAAATATCCATCATTAAAGCACACGGTATTTTTATCTTGGCTTCTTTAAGAAATGCAGCTTATGTGTTCATGTCACTTGTCTGCACATATCACCACAGACACGCAGACACTCCTCTCCTCTCACTAGTGACTCGTAAATCTTGTCCAACTTTAGCTATACTTAACAGATAGAGGGATATTCAAGAGTCTGAGAAGTTTTGTGAAAGCTTGTGGTCATGTTGTAGAAAGAGTTCCCATCAACTCAAAAACCGGAGCAGCATCTCACTGATTCCTAAAACACCAGAGAATATACCAGAACAGCTTTAAGTCATAAATCCGTATGGGTTGAAGCTTACACTGGGCAGGAAGAACATCTTTTGACAAAACCAGTGATATGAATCCTTTTAATTTAGTGCCCAATCTAAACTATCTTAAAAGTAAGTACATCCATTGCTGATCTTATGGCACTGGCCAGTGTCAGGTCAGAGAAGGGATCCCAGTCTAGATGGACTGCTGCTCTGACTCTTTATTCTACAGCCTCTGCATGTTTCTTCCAAGGATCTCTGGTTTAATGAGATTAGCTTTTTTAATTTTCTTCCATTTTTGCCTTTCCATAGGAGCCATTTCAGTACAACTTGAAAACTGCTCCCCTTTGCTAACTTGACCTTTAAGGTGTTCACATGGACAACTTCTAAACCAGGCTGCACACATGGCTTGCTTGAATCTTAGCAACCCCAGGCACTTGTCTGAAGAAATGTTCCTGAAAGTATTGTACCACTGATTTTATATCATTCAGGAAGCCCTGAGTTTTGCCTTTGTCACAAGTAAAGACAGAAATTGTCAAATGGGGGTGTCTAAAGTTGCATGGCAAGCTCTCTCTTTATTCTGCTAAATATAAGTAACCTATTTTCAGATATGGCCAGCACAAACAACTAGTGCTGAAATCAGTAAGAATAATGTATCCTCAGCAGTTCTCAACAACAGGCTTTGCGAGGAGGATCTAAACAGGATTTAGGGAAATCAATTCTGGAAACCAAGTTTGTGCATTTGGACAATGCTTTACAGACGTCATTGTTCACTTGCTTTGTTTTCTAAAAGCATATTTCTACTTCTGTGTTTGGAAGATAAGCTTAAAAACTAAAGCCCCTGAAACAGAATGAACAACAGCTTACAGGAGGGAGATTCACCCTTCAGGCAATGCCTGGCCAGCTCTAGCTCTGCCCTGCTGCTGCCTCTCAGCTCAGTTCAGCACACCCCTCTCCTTTTCCCCAGGGGCAGTGCTGGCACTATGAAGTCAGATTTTATGCCATCCTGGCCCTTGTCTTAATGGTCACAGAGAAAGGCCATCACCTCCAAGTCCCAAGAACCTCAAAGGTGAAGCAGAGACAGGGGCCGCTCCAGGGGAATCTTTATGGAAGCAATGGATGTACTTATGGACAGAGAAAAGGGAAAGAGAAAAATGCACTATCTGCAGTCTGGTTATTCTTCTGTGAAGGGCGAGAACCCCAGAATTTTACAGACCAGAATTCATCATTTAACTAATAGGGATGCAGGAAAATAATAAAAAATGACCTTATGATTTATCAGCTCCATTAAATATTTGCATACTGCCACAATCACACTAAAAGAATGACTAAGTTAAAACATTAAATAAAGCAAAGAAATATAAGCAAATAAAGAGAAGCAATGTATGAGAGGGAAATTATTTGGATCTTTATGAAATGTTACTTTTTCTGTAGTGGTTTTGACAATACTTAGGGATGGCTCAGAAGATTACAACTTGGCCTGCTTTCAGAATGTATCCTGTCCCCACAACACTTCGGCAAACAGCTCACTGTCCAGCTAGGGCTTTTTAAATTATGGGCATTTTCGCAGTGTAAAGCTCACCTAAGACACAAACAAATCTACAAATAATTTCCTTCCTGAGAAATTGCTTGGCACATTACTGCTTAAGAATCTTCCCTAAAAGCTTTTGAAACAATCAAACACATGAAAAAAAAAATGTAGAGAACACAAAAATTGAATTGTTTTAGATTGAAAGAAAACAAAGACCATTTAATCTGTAATGGTTCCTAGAGCCTTTGCCTTTCTAACTTTCTAATGTTTTCCCTTGTGCTGTTCTGTTGTCTCTGTAGAACAGCAATAACAAAAAAATCAACATATATATCCTTATTATCATTATATATATGAAAGGCCTTGTAATGAGTTTATGGGATTGATTACAAAGAAATGAGGTATTTGGTACTTGGCCTAAATCATGGATAGCTATTTTTTTCAAAATATTTTCAAAGATTTTTTTTTTTTCTAATAATGCTTGCAGAAAGTACAGACCATGTGTTCTTAAAAAACTGACAGGCTTGTGTTTTTCAAGATCATCAGTACCAGAAATGAGCAATATTTTCACAGGAGATTTATGCTACACTGAAAATCATGCATTTAAACATGTGTGATGTGCGTCAACTATATTCTCCCAGAAAGGTATTTCACTGCTAAATGATCACAGAACATGTAAAGGCAGCTGCTGCATGCAATTTTTCCCATACAGTCAATAATATATTTAGATTACAGAAGACTGAATCAAAATATATGACAGATAGCTTGGGACTTCTCACATACCACTTACAGTTATTTTCTACAGTAACTAAACTCATCATTCTTATTTAAAAATAAGGACGTCTTTAAAGTGTTCACTTACTCTGCTAAAGCTGTCGTGTTGAAGGAATTATCTTGAATGCTGAAACAGAAACAAGAAAACATCAGATAAGTCAGCCAGGCAGGCAGGCTCCCTGTATCCTTCTCAGTTGTAGGAACACATGCACAAACATGGCATTGCAAGGCAAGTCTCTGTGTGTCAGCTCTACACGCTCGGCTGTACCTTTGGCTGCTCTGCACATGCTCATAATCAAGGAACTGTAGGGATTAGCCCTACAACGCTCACAAAGCCCATCCAGCAGCGCTGTGAATTAATACAGGGATGCAGGTAGTCTGTGAGGCTCAGAAAGGGATCATATTCTTTTATAACTGTAACAGTGCTGCTAAGAAAGGGTTAGTGTTACAAACAAGTATTTGGCATTCTGTCCTTTAAACATTTGCTCTATGTAATTGGCTCACCAAACACAGTCGTTTTTATTACTTAAATAGGGTTGCTCAGCTAAGATCTCTGGAGATTTTTTCTTCTTGTTTAGTGGTCTCTTACACACTCAGCTCATGGCCGAACCCCAGGGGAAGCTGTGAAAAAATAATCTGGCAGAAAGGACAGTTCAAGTAGCAAAAGGTTATTAAGCTAACAGCAAGCGATAGATTAAACCATTCCTATGAAAGGAATAGGCTGCTGTACTCCTGCAACAAAATGTTCCAAACCTGAAGTAATACATTCAGTAGGGGTCAACTCAGGATACCGTAAACTGCTGGGTTTGAGGCAACAGTGGAATTCCCCCTCCAACAATACCTCTCAAATCCAGTAAATACACTGTTGCGCTGTTGGATCATCTTGAAATATTACAGCAGCAGAAAAAAAAAGAAAAAAAAAATCTCACTGCTACATACCAGTTGGGTTTTTGTTTGAGGGGAGGAGAAGGCAATGCAGACAACAGCGTCTTATGAGCACTCCTGTTTGTGATAATGGCACCTGGTGGATGACAGCACCAGGAGGAGCAAGGATACCGAGAGGGGCAGCATCATCCCTGCAGCAGCTTGTGCCACTGCGTGATGTTGACACACATTTCCCAGGCAGCAGCAGCAGCAGCAGCCGGGAGCCACAGCCCTGACAATCTCCCTTCTCTCACCAGCAGCGCCAACAATGTATCTTACCTTCACCCCTTCCCAGCCTCCCTACCTGCTTGTACACACTATTTTGCTCTTTTCTTTCCCATATTTGTATATATACGTCAATTTATATAATTGCATGAATTACCTGGGGTCAGAATATCACAGCCAGGCTATGGGGACTTCTGGGCTACAAAGTAGCACGTTTTGTGAGAGAAGGGTAAACAGAAAAGCTAAATTTAAGGGTTAGCATTTAAATCTTGCCTTGAACCTAAAGGTTCCATTTTTTTCTTCTCCTGCTTCTAGTTTCTTGGGTCTGTCCATACAAATATAATATTTGCAGGAGAGCATCTGAACAAAAGATACGCTCCTAGCTGTTGTGGCAATCAAAAACTCGATTTAGATGCTCAAAAAGTAGAGGGCCATTAAAATATCTGATATTATTTTTAATAAGCATGTTTCAGAATGCTTGAGTGCTTGGCTCTTTATTTTTAATGGTTAGGCTAGGTTTACAGCTAGCATTTCAAGTGTGTAATGGAAGAATCACAACTTTTTGTCACAAAATCCCATTGATAAGCATCACAGATTGCTTGAAGTAGAGCTTAAAGGGAATCTGGGTATTTATCCCCACTCCCCTACGTACACCCACAGAAGAAACGGAGCAAACACAGAACACTCTTGTAAACATAACTTCTCCATTTCTATGTGCAAAATTTAAGGGCAAGTTCTCTGCTAATTCATGCCCTTTGCAAACATACTGCAGGCCTTGTTGCTATTGCTAATAACATGATTATAGAATACAACTAGAACATGATTGAAGATCAGTCTGTAGAACAGGGATGCTTTCAAGTGAGACCAACTTCAAAATGCAATCACTTTTCCATTGTTTTTCTGAAGTCCAGTGCTACATAGCTGTTGTTAAATCTCTTCTAGGCAAGCCCTTCATATTTATTTCAGGTCACTCACAAACTTCCAAAACAGAATAGTATTAATAAATACATGAAAAGAAAGGAGAACTAAACCAAGGATCCTGTTTCAGAGCTAATCTCCCAATCACACCAATGAAGCCATCCTGCTCCTGGGGGAACTTGAGGGAGGAACTACAGTAGACTCACAATAACTTCTCTTTCTCACAGAAGGAAGTAATTTCTCTTTAGGGGCAAAAGCTCATTTCACCAACAATGTTGGCTTGGGCCTGTTAGCTGACCCTGCTTCCTTTCACCTCCTTCCTGTTCACGTGCTCTGTGTGAGACTAGAGCTGGCAAAGAGACCCCAGCCTTACCCCCGCCTCACAGGGGAGAGCCAAAGATGGTTGAACCTGCACCTCTGCTTCCCTCTAAGTTCTGGGCGTAGGAAAAACGTAATACTGATGTTATCTCCTTATTTTCAATAATGACATTAAAGTCAGTTAGGACTGTAATGCTATAAAACATCACTCTTCAACATACTGAAATTCTCAGTGCATGAAGTAAGTTTTAGACTTCACCACTGAGCACTTATACTTTTAAGGACTTTATATTTTTGAAGTAATTAAAATATATTTTTCTGAAAATCTGAAAATAAAGGCTTTTAAATCAGTTTTTTTTCCTTATTTATGCTGGACAGCTTAAGTGATTCCTATTTTTGCAATATCATACCTATGGAAAGGCGCCTTCTCTGTTAAAAAGCTTCCCATTTTATACCCAGCTTTGTTCTTACCCTCTTTTGCCAAATGTTGACCAAGCTAACATAAATATCACATGCCAGCTCTCAGCTGACAACAAAAATGTTGAAAAACTTCAAAGTAAACATATATTTTGGAGATACCAGGGTTCAGAAACATGCTGCTGCTCACTTCTGAAGAATGACTATTATATTGCCTATTTATGGCTGCGAAATAGATTGACAAAGAAATTCCATTCTTTATTTGGTTTGTATCACCAAGAGAATTATTGCTAGGTCAGAAGGAAAACTGAAACAGGAATCATGCAGCCTCCAGCTCATTTTTGCACATAATAGAGACACATGCTTAATATAAATGATATGTTCATAAGCTCACTTATCAGCATTATAAACATGTATTAGGCAGTGAATGCTTTACAAAGACAGTATGGTCTAGTTTCAGAAGACTACACAAGAAGAGAGAGGTAGTGAGACAAGAGTGGGCAGAAGTAATTCTCGCTTCAGGAGAACAGAAGAGAGCACAACAATCAGCATCAAAAGGCCAGAAAAAAAAAGGAGGAATAGTGAAGCTTGCCAAGCTACAGCGGTCTAAATGGTGACAGATACACACAGAGCCCCCTACAGACTTTGTGGCAGCTTGGTTTCACCTGCAGAATACAACCATTGCCTCAATTTCCAAAATTCACTCATCTCAGTAAATGACTTTGTTCTCTTAAGGGCATTTCTGACTCAGGTAAATGATAAGGCCTTTCAGCCTTAACTACAGAATAATGAAGAATTTGCATTGGGAAATAAATGGTATGTTTAGAGGGAGAGTTACATATTTACAAAGAACTCTAAAGTCTCTAAGGTTCTGGGAAAGTTAATATTTCTGCATTTAATATCTACTATCTAATGACAAATTCAGTGCAATCCTATAGGGTGTCATTAGCATTTATTGTAATACTATTTTCTTTATTATTATTTGTTATTCCACAGAGTCCAAATTGCTTGTGCTGAAATTGCTGCATCAATTACATTTTGCACTATGGTTAGGCCATACAAGGGAGCTGCACTGGATGCTACAGAAAGACATGAGAGATGCCATACAACACGCTGTACGTGACAAAGAGCCCAAGGCGACTCCCTCCAGCACCGGGAAGAAGTTACTTATGTTCCACTACCCAAGTAAATGGAAAGCTGGAATGATTGAATGATCTCCCCCCTACTGCCTCTCTGGATGAAGTCAAGTCATCCCTGCCAGAACCAGCTGAGCTCAGAGACATAAAAAAACTGAGTAAATTTGTTTGCTGTGGAGTACATGTGTTCCTGCTTAGTAGCAATATCTCGAAGTGCTCCAACAGTTCTTCATCTCCCTCTCAAATTGTACCAACAAGGAGCCACGCTCACTCCTACCTGTATGCATACACAGCATATGCATTCATGGCCAAAACACATTCAACTCCAGCAAGGAGCAGATTAAATATGCTTGCTTGTCAGGTCACGCTGCTACTTCTGAGGTCACACCTATGACAGAACACTTCTATTTAAGCAGAAAACAAACCAAGGGACTCTGCAGTAACTGATTTCTACCTTCAGCAAGTCAATTCTCTTCCAATACACAGGACTTTCTTATAGGGTAAGAGCAGGTGTTGTCCCAGGAATCATTCTGCAACAAAATATTAGCACTCTGGATTGTTCCAGTGCCTTGCCCTTTCTTCAAAAGTGATTCTGCAGGATACTTTTGCCATTTTCCAATCAGTAAGGCATGAACCAAGGAGCTGCCATGTGAGAGAGAAGTCACATGCCTCTTTCCTGTAGTGATAAATACTGAATGCTACATTCTGCAGCTCAAAATATTCATGTGTTCACTGACTTGCTTTCTTGATGTGCAGTCTGCCTTTTTATGGGTAACATTCTCAGAGACATCAGAAAACATCTTAAGACAAATTAACCCAAAATATAGCAATTACATCTAGGAGCCAGCTGGTGAGCACTCAATCCAGTTTCTATATTTTTGATTTTTCTCAGTGACCTAATTAGCACATCATCCGAGTGAACGGACCTGGGGGAAAAAAGCATTCAGCTGATCTTGCTGTATGTCTTAAAATGCACAGACAAGAAAAGACTCAAGATGAGCATAACTGCAGACACAGTTGTCATAATCCAGTCTAGGGCAATTCCATAAGACGTATATATGTTGGGTTGGATAAAGCCTTGTACAACTGCACAGACCTTCAGGGTTATATTTTCTGAAGATATTTCAGTGAGAAATCAAACTGCGCATACGTCCTTACTCAAGCCTTCTAAGCAGTGGGCCCATGAATCCCATACACGCTCCCATAGCACACCCAAGTTAGCACTGGGCCCTGTAGCTCAAAAGGTACAGTAATACATCAGTCAGACCCTTGCTCTTTTAAAGGGACAAATATCATGGAAATGCACAATTTTCTGCAGACTGGAAATTCTGATTTGTGAATGACTTCAGTCCCATTGCTTGGGTTACATTTCAAGCACTAATCCTGCAACACGGGAACCTCCCAGGAACACGGGTAATCACTGGGGCAAGGAGCCCACATTAAGCTTCCTGCTGGAAGGCTACACCGCTACTGGTGCCCTGCTTAATTAGCATAAGCCTACTTTATATAGGTCTGCTGACTTGACTAAGTGTGCTAAGCTGGAAATATAGAACTGTGCCTCTAATTTTGTTATTAAAGAACAAGGTGCTTTATGAAGTCCTATCAGCTCTGCTGAAAATCTCTGTAGAGATGCCCAAGAATCATTATCCAGCATGCACTAGGCTACGTGATAAACCCAACTGTACCAGTCAAACTGGTGCTAGTGACTGAGCCAAAACTTGCTTGACTGCAGTTGTCCAGTGCAGGTAATTTAATATTGCCACAGATGACAAAACTATTTCCAGCAAGTTTACACCAAAGTCAGACTAGACTCAACACAGCACTAATGCAAAACCAGTTTTTCCTCTGAGCATTTCAAGATGGGGAATAATATACACACGCCCCCACTAATTCTACTGAGGTGCCCAGAATGCTTCAACAGATCACTACACCTAAAAGTAAATATTCTTATTTTAGAAGCCTTGATCTTTACCACTACTTACTTAAGAAAACATCAGAGTTGCAAGAACTACCTCTGAATTAATTTGTCTGCCTGATGTGTCTGCGAGCTTACCATGTCCCTTTTGCTTGTGATAGCAGGAAAAGAAGAGAGGCAAATAAAGGCAAAGACGTAGTAAAAAATGATACTTCTTCCCTGGAGCAGAGCATGTGTGAAGAATTCATTTAGATAATGGCAGTGATGGGGGTTTTTGGTTTGTTTTGATGGGTTTTTAAAAGAGTGTTCCCTCTTTTTTGTCTGAGCTATCTAATGGTGCAGGAACGCTGCAGGTTCACGTCCCTCCTTTACAATCGCAGTCTGATTATTTCAGAGGCTTGTTAAAAACCACAGAAAATATTAACAGTATTAATTAGTATTACACATAGTAAAGTTATTAAGAGGAATAAGCATTTTGTGAACATCAAATTAAAGAAATTAACAAAATTAAAAAAAGACAGAATTAGGAAGCTCCACCGTTCGTGTTTCTTCATCTGAAGACAACTGCAGAGAACAGACAGATCAGCCAGGAAGAGATTTCGCTCTCAAACATTCAAGAATTTCCTCTTCTTTCTAAGAGTGCAAATCTTGCTGAACAATTTGAATGTGATCATATAGGCAGAGGACAGACTGTAATTTATGAGCGAAAATGCCAAATTAAGATTTAAATGTATAGCTTTCCCAGCTTTTTCCAAAATAAAATGGAAAGGTGAACTTGGGGTAAACCACGTTCTCAAAAAGTTGATGTTAAAAGGGAAAACCAAGCAAAGAGATGCTCATACATTCAAAAAACATTAAAACATTAATGCCTTTTTCTGTTTGGTCAGTAGATGAGCGGAGCCACACAATTTAGTTCTTGTTAAGCCCAGGCACAAGAAAGAAATATGCAGAATATGTATGATTCTGGCTGTTTCTTGGGGAGATGCAATGCTGGTTGTTCTGGGTAATCTACTTGCTTTCTGAAAGCAAAGAAAAAACAAGAAATATGTTTTTTCTGATTTCTCTTTGCAGAGCTTTTCCTCACCACCTGGGGATCCAGTTGTGTAACCTGTGTGCACATACACACACACGCATGCATGCATGTATACATATGTTTATGTTTCTTCCAAACATCTATTCACAGAACCACAAGCCGTTTTCCACGTCTGTTTGCCTTTTTCCACATCTGTTTGTAGTAGTATATCACTTCTGAGGTACTTTGCAAATCTTGTTCACTACCCTCCATGTAACTAGTAGACTAGTACATACTGTCTTCATTCACCTGTAGCTTCCTCTTCCCAGCAACACAGAAGCCAGAATGATATAAAACAAAATCTACACCAATGTAGAAGTCACATAATAAAACAAACTTACAGCAATTGTTGCCTAATGTCAGAGCAGTGACATATAGGCAACACCTCTTTAATTAGCATTATCAAAGAGCTCCATTATCAGCAATTATGTGTTTTCAA
This sequence comes from Limosa lapponica baueri, assembly GCA_002844005.1. Taxonomy (NCBI): domain Eukaryota; kingdom Metazoa; phylum Chordata; class Aves; order Charadriiformes; family Scolopacidae; genus Limosa; species Limosa lapponica. The sequence continues at coordinate 23,381 of KZ507977.1, read as the reverse complement.
AGGGCACCTGGCCTTCTCCCCAAGCATGCACTGCGCATCAGGACAACCACTGATCAGTCCTATTGATATCTGAGGAACAGGTTGGGTAACATTAAAAACAGATTCACACTGAATCCCCTCTAAGCCTCTTTCTAGTTTACAAAACATGTGTGTGTGTATTTCTAGCTCTGACTACAAGCAGAAAACATCAACGGGTTCTCTCAGGGGGGTGGGCAGCTGTACCCGGAGTCCATGCAAAGCTGTGCTAGTTTACACCATTCAAGGACGTTGCCCACAATATTTATAGCCCAGCAGGGCTCATCCCTTTGATCGGATGTGCCTGAACACTTTTTGGGTATAAAGCCAAACAGACCCTTTAAGTACTTGAATATTTCTTTTTCATAGCTTGCTTCCTGCTTTCTATTTTTGTTGCACTGCAGGAAAATCTAACTGGTACAGAGAGATTATCAAGCATTAATGTATAAACTAATCAGAGATATGAAATGTAAAACTACACCACTATACGCCAGTTAGCTTCAACACAAACTACTTTCTATTTATGAATTTAGATCATATTCAGAGAATTCCGAATAACCACTACTGTTTGTGTGACGCCAAGAATGCTTAATAAAATTCAGAAAGAGAACAGTAATAAATGCAGTTACAAAAGTATAAACTGTAACTTAAGACACGTGTAACATAATAACCAGAACTACTTCTCATTTGGAAACAAAAGAAAATATGGGCAGTAACACACAGATGTTTAGAAGTGAATTTAGCTTTACGCTGCACTACTCTGCACAGCTGAAATACCTGAAAAACTAAAGATAACATTGCTTCTTACATCTGAAAAAACAAGAAATCTCCACTTGCACACACAAGATATAACTGTACAAGACACGCGATCCCACAGAGAGCTTTCTAACCCCATTCACTGCAGTCAGTATCTTTATAAATATGAATCTGGTTACTCCTTTGCTGAATCTTTACTAATTTCAGGAGCTAGAAGGGTCAGAAGAGAAGTTGATGTCATTAAGTCAAAACTGATGTAGGGTGTTTATTTGCACGTCCTTTTCTGAACTTGCTGCATGTGTCACATTAATATAAAACCAAGATAGATTCAACTTCTCACAGGCCCCTGTGGAGCCCCCTCTGAGCCATAGTAAAAGCCTACCAAGAACTGTATTTAGTTAACTTATTTCTGGCTGTCAATTCAGCATTATATTTTTTCACAGCTATCTTACCTCTCATAGAGAGGAAAAGCCATCCACACGGCAAGCAATTTTGGACAGGGAGAAAGACAGAAAAGAAAAGAATGTGGTCGGCAAAAGGAATGAAATAGGTATTGGAGGACATAATAAGGCGGCACAAATGAAATCCAGAATAAATACAACAAACAACATAAGCAAATAATCACAATGTAAACACAGTTGTGGTGGGCAACTGGGGGAGGTCCCTTTACTTCTGGGCTTTAGTTCATCTATTTTTGT
>KZ507975.1:49356-59826 GCA_002844005.1 Limosa lapponica baueri | reverse complement strand
AGCTTCTCATCTACGAGCACTCCCAAGTCCTTCTCTTCAGGGCTGCTCTGAGAGCAGAGTAGCTTCCTCGACCTGCTGGCCATGCTTCTTTTGATGCAGCCCAGGATGTGGTTGCAATTCATGTCAGGGCTCCATAACATTTCTTCCAAGACCTTGTGAAGACTCCCGCTCTAAACAAAAGAGAAAGTAAAATAAAAATCTTAACAAACACTTACTGGATCCTTCCTCTATCCCCAGCAAATCTTCTTCTGTTCTGCAAGCAGCCATTGCCATTTTCTCTTTCTCTGCCACACAGCAGAAACTGATCTCCTTGCTCATATCTCCTGTTGCACTACTGCTTCTCTGTCAAATAGCCAGCAATACCTGGTGGCCAGCCAGCCAAGAAGAAATAGCCAACTGATTGGCATGAAGAGCCCCACTGGAAGCTGGCAGTTTGGTTGTAGGACCTAGCAAACACAGCTAGCTGTGCCATGCACCATAATACTGGGCAGCAGGAAAATAGACTGTCTTTAAACTGGACTCAAAAGCAAAGCTGGGGGTCATTGAGCACTAGCCTGGGCTGTTAAGCACAAAATCTGCAGAAGATTAAGTTACATGGATGGGCAAGTCAGCTATTTAGCAGCGTCTGAGACACCATAGCAGGTTTGTACCATAGCTAGTGTGAATTAGCACCAGTGGTATGGAGACAAAGCCCAAGTTATCATTCTTTGAGGGGATGCCAAGCATTCACTTCTGCTATTGTTTCAGATGATTTTCAATTTCTGTCTGTGTGCTGTCAACTCATGGGCAATGTTGGTTTGGTAGGCTCTCTAGCTTTTGAGACTGTCTCCTATAAGATCCTCGTAGAGAAGCTGCTGAAGTATGGGCTCGATAACTAGATAGCAAGAGTGGTGATCAATGGTATGAAGTCTAGTTGGAGGTCTAGCAGTGTTCTCCAGGGACCAATACTGGATCCACTCGTGTTTAATATCTCCATCATGATCTGGATGATGGGGCACAGTGTACCTTCAGCAAATCTGCAGATGACACAAAACCAGAGGATTGTGCTGCCATCCAGAGGGACCTCAACAGCCTGGAAAAATGAACCAACAGGAATGTCATGAAACTCAACAAGGAGAAGTATAAAGTCCTGTCCCTGAGCAAGAACAACTAGATGCACCAGTGCATGCTGGGGCCCTTCCAGCTGGAAAGAAGCTCTGCAGAAAATGACCTAGGGGTCCCGGTGAACACCAAGATGAACTTAAGCCAGCAACATACCATTGCAGTAAAGGCGGCCAACAGCACCTTGGGCTGCATTAGGAGGAGTGTTGCCAGCAGGTCAAGGCAGAGAATTCCTTCCTCTTTTTTCAGCACTGGTGAGCCCATCCTTGGAGTACTGTGTTCAGTTCTGGGCTCCCCAGTACAAAAGAGACATGGACATGCTGGAGAGAGTCCAGTGAATGGACACTACGATGATGAAGGGACTGAAGCGCCTCTGCTATGAGGAAAGACTGAGAGACCTGGGACATTTTAGCCCAGATAAGAGAAGACTCAGGAGGGAACTCAGCAATGAATATAAGTACCTAAAGTGACGGTGCAAAGAGAAAGGAGGTTCTTTTCAGTGGTGCCTGGTGATAGAACCACAGGCAATAGGCACAAACCGGAACACAGGAGGTTCCATCTCAACATCAAAAAACAATTTTTTCACTGTGTAGCTGACTGAGCAGTGGCACAAGTTGCTGGGGAGGTTGTGGAGCCTCCATCCTCAGAGATATTCAAAAGCTGTCTAGACAGGGTAACTGGTTCTCGGTGGCACTACGCAAGCAGAGGGCTTGGAGCAAATGACCTCAGAAGTCCCTTTAAATCACAACTATTGTGTGATGTTGTGATTCTGTGACGTTCCCAGTGGCGTCCGGAAGAACTTGGATCAAGGACATGCCGTTACATTTTGTATCTGTCCTTGAAGAAAACCTTAACTTTTTCATTCAAGGTTTTCATATAGAGTCTTGATAGAACAACAGTAGGTTTCAGTATAGAGATAGAATCCTCCGATGACCGTAAAAGGAGTCTTGTTTCAACAGCTTTATTCTCTGCCTATGTGTTCTCCATGACAGAATTGCACATAAGCATAGAAAAGTATATTTGAAGTATCTGTGTAACCAGCACCTGAATAAGCCATGTCATGCATGCTGAATTTATGGGTAGAAAAAGCAAAAAGGATCAGTTCTGTTTCATATTCTTTTTAAGGCCTAATCTAAAACCAGCTCATTGAATTCAAAATAGTTCTTCTTGAAAGAAAGCAGTAAAACTACTTCTGAAAATAACAGGGAAAAAAGAACCTTCTATCTGATTACTAATGTATCTTGAAAAGAAAGACGTCACCACCTTAGAACTTACCATCCCATGTATTTCCCTCAAATGCTTTGCCTTCTCCTTATTAACCCGATGTTAACCTAGAATTATAAGATGGTTTTTAATGAATTAACAATTTTATAGTGTAAAGAGAATTGATCTACTCTTATATAGGTCATTTATTATTACATTAATTATTATCCTATTATGTTAAATTTCCTGTTTGTTTTTTTTTTTCTTCATTCTTTAGCTGGAATTAACTGCTCCCAGTGACTTAAAACTATTTGGTTCTGGGGGCTAGAGTAATGATAGACTTTGAATTAAAACAAAAGATATCTCTATATTAGGATACATAATGAATTATGAATCAAATTATGCTCTCAAAAATATGAAAAATAGTAGCAAAGCAGTGAAGAAGGAGACCCTACAATGAGACAGCACCTTGAAAAATGGCTGACATTTTCTTGATGCCTTGCTCCAGCTATACCGCGTGGCAATGATGACTGACACTAGCATAAGAGTGAAGGGTGCGTAGTGCAACCACAAAACTTCGTCCATTATAGAGGTCATTACTCCAGGAACTTGGAAATATGTATCAACATATGCAAAATGTAGTCAGCGTAGCTAGGTCTAGTCAAACAAAGGAAAATATATATAAATTATTCACATTTTAATTAAAAATATTAAAGATCACCTTTAAATAGAAAAAGCACTTCATCTCTTGCATAGGGTGATGGAGGAAGTGTGCAGTCCTGGCTCAGTTTTCAGTATTCTCTGTGACTTGTAAAAAGTCTCTTCATCTCGCCCAACGTCAGACATGTACAATACAGACACATCTGAACTAGTTATCTGGATGTCTTTTGGAGTAGCCCAAGAGAAACAGGCACAATTTATTTAACTTATTTTAAACACCTATTTTAGGATAAGATTAGTTGTGATTTAGAAACATTCCTTTTCTCTCCATTAGCTATATCAAATAGTTATCAGATATATATGTGTCAACATAGTTCTCAAAGCATGACCTCATAAATCCCAGTTTGCAGCCCCTATTTCCTCACTGCCTTTTTTTTTTCACAGTTACCCATCTAGGCTCTAAGAATTCTATGGTCACTTCCAAGTTTTTATGAGTATTAATGTAACGGGGTCTTGAATCAATCAAGGGTGTACTACAACAGCATTTTTAATGCCCTAGCCCATAAACCAGTAAGCAGCTTTGTACCCTGGGCCTCCACAGGTCCTGTACCCTGGACCTGTGGAGGAGGAAACCCACTTGATATCACATGCTGTTTGAGCACACAAACTGCTTGCAGCTTTCTTAGTCATATCACTAGCACTACCCAGCATTAACCTGAATGTTTGTACAACTGTTGCAGAAATACTTGGATTCCTCAGATCCCTCTTTTTTAAAAACCTACCTACTTTTTTTTTTTTTCTTTCATCAGAGGATCAAAATCTGTTCTTTGTACATGACATAACCTCATTATTATTTTTTTTTAGGAAAATATAATCAGCAAAACCATAGCCTTACTCTTGCTCTATAAAATTCCCTAAACAACAGCTTCATACTCTTCACTCAGGCATGCGGGTTTGTATTGTGATGTGCCATTCAGAAGGGGAGAGAAATGTCACTATGAAAACAATTTGGGAAAACAAACAAATACAGAAACATGATTTGCAATTTTAGTTTCAGCGTTTACTTTTATTGCCTACCTTCTTCTCTCACAAGGTCTGATTCAATAAACTTTGTTTCGACTTTAGTGCAACTTCCCTTTTCACCCAAAGAAAGAACAGAACTTCTGAAGCTTGCTCAGGCTGCAGTGACATGAAAGCATGATGCTGTTTTTATTAGATTCAGGTAAAATCAAGAAAGTAAAATGATTTCCATTTCCACCAAGGGAGTATTTACAATAAGACTATTTTGCAGCTGTGTAAGAACATTGGGTTTGCGTGCTATAGGAATGTAAATCACTTTGAGAGTTAGCTTTTGGCCTTAAGATACACTTTAACATTTTCTCACTAATGTGATTGCAATAGGAGCTTTGTTACCGGTTGAGAAATGGGACCAAAATAAAGCTGCTTAGTTTTGCTTTTGTGCAACTGTCCTGCCATTTGCATTGTACAATATATTGGAAAGACCATCTTGCCTTCCAGCTGAACAACTCATCCTCAGAGCTCAGTCACATTTATAGCCTTCATGTGTTGCAGAATTTTTTATTGAACTTGTACACTCACAAAGGTAACACTTGTGCTGCCTTTGAGGGGTTTTTTTTCCACTTCTTTCCCCTGCCTTGTTCATGAAAAGACTTAACACCTATGTCCTTGATACGTCCTTGAATTGGAAATGAAGCCTGAATTCTGTCCTCAGATTAGCATGCAGTTTCAGCTGATAGAATTAATAAATATGACTCACATCCTCTTTGTATCTCTGCAGGTCTGCAAAGAATGCTCAGGAAAAGCAGATGCTATCCTCTTTGCAAAAGTGGTTCTGCCAGGCACAGTGACATTTACTTGTCAAGATGAAAATAATGAAAAATTAATCCTGTTGCCATTAGTGGCAAAAGGAAAAAACCTCTTAAACAGATGGGTCCTGCTACATGTTAAAAAAATTACACTTGTGTTTTGACAGAAGGGAAGCCCACAGGCACTTGAAAATATCAGGCAGTGTCAGCCCAGGTTAGGATGAGGTGTGGTTTTCTCCCAATATGTTTCTTTGCCCTTACCATGGCTCCTTCATGTGTGAAATTGGGATAATAAGATAACCTTTTTTCTGTAAATCTCTGGAGATCTGTAATCAAAGATGATCTAGAAGAAGGAGAGGTTATTCCCCCAGCTGGATCAAAAGGTAATAGATACAATGATAAATATTTATTAATTGTTCATTAATATTTTTTTATGTGACTACAGCACCTGAAGTCTTTAAACACAGGACACGAGGCTTCTAAGACACAAGGAACTAAGAAAAGGTCTTCATTCACCCAGTTTAAATGCCAACACAGGAGTGAACAGATAAACACAAATGAGCAGACAGAAAAGAGGATGTATCTGCAGCCCAACTCCTGAATAGTCTTTTACAGACATGAGGGATAAAGAGATTTAAAGAGACCTTGAATAAGAGAAAGAGATAACTTTTCATTTTCAAGCATAGACAACCTAAAAAGAAAAATAAAGATGGTTGTTAAAAAAATTTAAAAAATACGTGATGGAGTGTGGCATTATGATCGTATGATCCATTATGATTGTCATTTTCAATATAAATACAGAATTAAATATGATTACTAGAGGAAGAAATGGCCATAAGGAGCTTTGAAACCTGGTGGATGGTATTTGGTAAGATAGATAAAAGGATTAAATAGAACAATGCAAATGGGAAAGGTAGGAAAAGAAAGACAGGTGTAAGGAGCATTAACACTGGTGACACAAGAGAAAGTGACTACGCTAGACTTATCTGGAGCGCATTGAGAGACACCAGACACCTATTGCCAACCACTGAATTTTATATTTGGTGAATATACAGTTCAGTCAACTTCCAGACAGTTCAAGAATCATCACTTTCTGATTTTGCAGAGAGTACTAAGATGTATACCAAAAAATTCCATTCTACCCCACAGAAAAATGTTCACAGAACCTAGGATGAGACTGTCAAAGTCATTGCCCCTCTAATACAGAAAAACAAAATTTCCTTTATTATTTATACCCTACAGCTTCTAAATTTCTACAGACAGGTCTATGCTTTTTCATGTATAGAATCTCTAGAAGAAGGAATCATAAATGTGAACAGAATAAATATTAACTCGGTCACTAATGGGTAATTCCTTAGCTAATAAATAAAAACAACAAAAATTTGTTTACAAATCACCTTAATGTCAGGACTTGTCTTTGAACCTTAACAATATTAGAGTTGCATTTCTGTTGTGACTCATTTCAAAATGCATTCAAAGGCTAAATTAATCAGAATTTACAAAATGCATTAAAATTTACATCAGACTAATAAATTCTCCTTCAGCAAAATGGTAAATGAAAAGTGCTCAGTGAAAACAGAAATTTCAGATTGTCGCATAATAATAACTGTAACAGCACTTCCTACTAACGATGCGTGATCTGAGATACAAAGTTAAATGTGCTGTTACACAACTTGGTGCCAGAACCGGAGATAGAAAGCAAGACAAAAGCAAAGCATTAGCAAACAGCTCTGAATTTCTGTCTTGATTTCCATCTTGCAACAGTTCTAGGCCTGTCTTTGAATAACAAGATTCACTTATTTTAATTATTCCTGACACTTTGTGAAGTGTCAGGGAATACAAATTTGACCCGTTTAACTGCCTTATAACAGTGAAGCAGAAAGTTAAAAGTGTTTCTGATTTTTTTCTGTTCAAAATTTGAACTTTGCCTTTAGAAGTCTCAGAATATGTAAAGAATTTTTACTGCCAGAAGCAAATAAGTTATCAGAAAATTTAATTTTAATTATGACAAGGAATATCTTGTATAAGAAAACAGAGGAAAAAGAAATTTACATTCAGAGTGTATTTGATCTCCTTCTTACACATTTTTTGAGGACTCTCCTTTAAAGTTAACAGGTGGAGCTGTCCAGTCTGTGACTTGACACTTGTGTCTTTCTCATGCAATTATGGACATTTTTATAAGAAACTTTGAAGCAGGTTACTTTTTGATGAATAGGTTTATCATATACATGCAGGACAACCTGTAGGAAGACTGAATGCTGTTTGACAAACTTAGAGTCCTTGCCACCCATGAGTCTTCCAAAGCAGTCATACCACAACCAATAAAGGAATGGTCTTCGATGGCAGGTAATTATCATTATGGGCACCATTAAAGATATCTAAAATTATACATTAGCCTAAGTAAGATCTGGGATTTAATTTGTTTGGTTTTTGAGGAAGATATGCTTGAGGTGGGAACAGAAGATGGTTGTAGCACAGCGAGGAGAGTGTGCAATACTGTAATGCACTTAAGCATAGGTTGTACATGCGTGTTTAGTGACTACATGGAAAATACACTGACCTTATAGTTATAACTAGAGCTACCTTATAGCTATTTTAATAAAATGTCATACAGATAAAGCATAAGGGGAAAAGTATCAAGATTTATTTAATAACATTTCCACCCACCAATATCTCTCATAAAGCATACTTTGGAGTGTTGCTAAGGAAATTTCAGAGCAAATGCCTGCACACAATAACCTGCAAATGGTGATAACAACAGATTTGATCTGCTCCGAATGCAGGGGGTAGCACACCGACATCTGCTCTTACATCTCTTTTCATTGTTAGCATGCAAAATGCAAAGAAACCAGAAGGCTCAAAAAACTGTGATTTGTTTGGTACAAATGACAAATACTATAAGGAAACAATAGTTCCTAATTTATTATCACATTGGGATCTGTTCCCTTTGTGTTTATAAACGACTACAGTTTATAAGTGAAAACAGATTGCAGGGATGTTTTCAGAAAGAATTGGGCAGACGCTGAACACTCACATATAACAGGAAGAAATTCCTAAGAAATGGGTTGTCTTAGACAGGTGACTCATCTTTATTTATTTTCAGGTTAAGTAAGAACATGGTAACAGTTTCCTAACTTTGGCTTGTTACCTTTTTTTATTTTTTTCCACTTCATCAGTATTTTCTCCAAAATCATAAAATCATAGAATCATAGAATGGTTTGGGTTGCAAGGGACCTTAAAGATCATCGAGTTCCAACCCCCCTGCCATGGGCAGGGACACGTCCCACCAGACCAGGTTGCTCAAAGCCCCCTCCAGCCTGGCCTTGAACACCTCCAGGGATGGGGCAGCCAAAACTTCTCTGAGCAACCTGTTCCAGTGTCTCACCACCCTCACAGGAAAGAATTTAAAAAATCAGTAAAATTAAAAAATTAGTAAAAAAATAGGATGATTTTTTGCATAAACGTTTCCCTAAAAGTTTCTATAAAGTCCATGCTTTTAATACACTGCTTTAAAAAAGAAAGAGGAAAGTTAATGAGGAAAATATTTTAATGATAGCAGGAGGGCATGACAGAGAGGAATGTTTCACTTAAAAATTCAGGGCAAAAACTAGGTGTGGTTCTTTATTAGCACGCCCCCTTGCTGTGCAAAGACAAGGTATGAGAAGGTCCATCTGAATATTTAGACTTGCACCATGCCTTGTACAGTAAAAAAAACTTTTTTATCAAGTATTATAGCATAACATTGAGGCACCATAAAGAGGGAAGGGAAGGGAAGGGAAGGGAAGGGAAGGGAAGGGAAGGGAAGGGAAGGGAAGGGAAGGGAAGGGAAGAAGAGAAAAGGAGTTACATGCTTCATACAGAAAGACAGAGGTTAAATAAGTATTATTATATTTCCCAAGTTAACTAATCAGGTTTTTTTCTGCTAACCAATGTGTAATTTCTATGATGTAATGAATATGCAGTAACCATGCACCGCAAGCTTGGTTTTCTTTATATAAACTATGCCATTTCTTCAATAAGGAGGTAGAAACCTGAAGAGGAATAAAACAGTCACAACAGTTTTACATGAGCTATTATTAACAGTATATCAATTTTGTCATGACACAATGCTACTGCACAAAAGATAAATACTACAAGAAATCCTATTCTCATTTGAGAGAGCTTATAGCTAACTTCCACAGGAAGAAAACAGCACTTAAAACCCAAGAGTATGTGATGGATCAGGAACAGCAACGTGTTTGCTGTGGGGTTTTTTTCCCTGTATTTTTTTTTCTGTAGGTATTTTTAGCACTAAGGCTTCAGAAGGATGAAAGTATCAAAATAAATCTCAGTCTGTGCAGAATGAACTTCAGGGAAAGTAATTCTCCCCGGTCAACCTTACACCTCCAGAGTGAATACTTAATATTTTAAGTGGAAATTAATGAATTTTGCCACATTTCCAAACCTTTCTTTTCCTTGGAGCCAGCACAGCAGTTCAGTGTACCACACTTTCTGCTTCACTGACTCCCTGTGCCCTGTGTTTTGGGTCCTGCTTGAGGCATGGTTTAAATTTTTGATGAGGAAAAGTTAACGTCTGGATGTCAACAGCACTGACTTGATGGTTAAGGCAGCAATAAAGAGTGTCTAAATGCAAGTGTCTATATTACGCTGAAATTAGTCATCCTTGCTGAAAATATTTGGATGATTCAGAAATATCAGGGATTTAAGGAGTCTGTATCATGAGTAGAAAGAAAATTCTTTGCATTTTTATGTAGCTCTTGATGTTGTTATAGGACTTGCTTATAGTATGAATTAGGTGAGAACGATGTTATTTAAGAAACCTGGATATGATTTTAGCTTATCCACAGAGAATTGCATGAGGTAGAGAACCATTAATGAAGAGTGAAAAGTTGATGTTGATGATATTGCACATCAGATATTATTTTGTTGGTGAAGAAGAGAAAATCATGTCATCTGGCAATTAGAAGAGAACCAGTCCTTACAATGAAGCAGTATTGGAGAAAAGTATCTTTAAAGGCTTGTCGTGGTTTAACCCCAGGCAGCAACTAGGACCTCGCAGTCTCTTGCTCACTCCCCTTCCCCCCCTCAGAAGGGTAGGGAGAAGAGGGAGAAAAGGAAGGAAAAGGGAAAAAAAACTTGTGGGTTGAGATAAAGAGAGTAGTAATTCTCACACTTAAGATGCTGGTTTCAAACAAGCTTCATTACTGTCAGCTCTTTCCATCCTGTCATTTCTGGGTGCAACAGAAAAGAAGAGAAGAAAGCAAGGTTCTCCCTTTTTCTTCCACTTTCCCAGCCCCAAGAAAAGGAAGTATTTTCTCCCATACTCAAGTCTGAGACCTCCCACAGCTCGGTTCACTCCATTTTTAACAGGCAGAAAGGACTCCTGCTGTTTAAATGGGATTTGGTACAGATAGATAGGGCTACTCTTTTCTACTAGATGATCCTGAAGATACTTCAGCTTGACCTCTCTGAATTGTTTAAACCCACTTTACTCAGAATTGTAAGCCAGTGTAGAAATTCATTAAAACAAGTAACCTCTACAGGGAAGTTTTAATGGATAAAATTAAACAATAATGCAAGCATGGAGATTTTAATCTCATTTTTATTCCAATGTGATTTATCATCAAGCAGGACTTTTTTCTTCCCTCCAGCTTCCACAGGGTTGATGGAACTTTTGTTT
>KZ507975.1:18511-33608 GCA_002844005.1 Limosa lapponica baueri | reverse complement strand
GTTTGTTCTGCCTTGAGAAAAGAGGGCCTAGGGGAGATTTTGATCGGACTCAAGAGGAAAATTTTTCACAATGCGAGCAAACAGCCACTGGAATAATCTTCCCAGCAAAGTGGTAGATTCCCCGACACTGGATACTTTTAAGATTCAGCTGGACAGGGTGCTGGGCCATCTTCTCTATCTCCTGCTTTTGCCAAGAAATATTGGACCAGATGATCCTTGAGGTCCTTCCAGCCAGGTATTGTATGATTCTGTAATTATAATATTCTATGATTCTATGATCTCAAATCTTGTCCAATTCACAAATTTAGAGGATTAAATCCTTAGCAACTTGAATACAAGTAGCATTTGTCTCTGCATTGAGTATGTCTTAATTAGACATAACTGTGTCTTTTATGTTTTACCTTTTTTTAATGAAAGAAAACTGTCCACTCTCTGGTTACAGTCTTCAGAGTGCAATACTAAGAGACTATGTGGTTTAGACCTTTTGGATACAGTCAAAGTTAAAGTGTTGAATTTTTTAGTGATCTTTAGCCAGACTGGATAGTTTCATCTACTTATTTCAGTTATCTGGTTGGCACATTTTTATTGAAGAGAATAAAATTGAAATCCCAAAAGCTAGATTCTGCTTTGTTGCATCCATGTCCATAAAGTGTTCATAGGTTCATTCACCAGAGCATTTCTGTCTAAATCAGCAGAGATGAAAGCTGGACTTATCATTCTATTTGTTTATGTTCTGGGCCAATGGGTTCTTGTGTTGTAAGATCTGGTTCTGGTTATTATTCTGTCCTGAAAAATCCCACATCTGTGACGTTCATTTCATTACTTGGCTGTACAAGTGTTGTCCTGTTGTCAAAGGACAAATATTTCTTGCTGTATATTAGTGTTCATTCCCATCTGTGAATATTTTACATAGTCATGATTTGAATAGTAAGATACAAATCCATTCAAGCTTTGCCAAAGGCTATTTTTAGCTTTCCTCCACTCTCTATTTTCTATTAGGTGTATCTGACTGGAATATTATAACCACAGAATGATTTATGTCACAAATAGCAAGTGTGATTTCGGAATGAAGACCCCATTATTACATTACCAGTGATGGAATCTGCAGTCATATACATTTTATCACAAGAGCAACAAAAGACATAATGAGAATATGGCTGTCCTAACTGCTATGCCATTAAATGTAGGAGAGGAGTATGGCTTGCGAAGAGGTATTTTCTTTCATGGATCTATCATCAATGAAATACATTCTTTACAACTAGTGGAATAAAACTAAACCCAAACCAGCAAAATAATATTTTTTTCTGACTAAATAGGATTAGTATTTCTCATAATCAAATATCTTAGAGCACTATATTGGCAGTTGTACAAGGGAAATAACTTGCACGGCTATCTGCTGAGAGAAGTTGTGGATACCCCATCCTTGGAGGTGTTCAAGGCCAGGCTGGATGGGGCTTTGAGCAACCTGGTCTAGTGGGAGGTGTCCCTGCCCATGGTAGAGGGGTTGGAACTAGATGATCTTTAAGGTCCCTTCCAACCCGAACCATTCTATGACTCATAAAATCTATTTGAGCACCTAAGATGGGACTTGGACTTTTGGTGAGGAAGTCCAAGAGAACTGAGACTACCAGGAAAGTGCTGCTCAGGGCGTGCAGCTGCTGAACAAACATGCACCTTCTCTGCATCCCGGGCATCTTAAACTTAAGCATCCTGGGCCTTTGCCTAGGCAGCTAGGAGGACAACCTACCTTCAGCACTGAAGGCAGCAGACACAGCAGATATGTGATCATTCAGAAACAGCACAAGAGAGAGAAATACCTGCTGGTCCTTTGCATCATAGATTAGTAGTCGGATCAGCCCCACAAAAGTGGCAGACAATTTCAATAGCCTTCTCAATCTGCTGAAACTCAAGCCTACCACATTCTCTATCTATGTCTAATTTTTCAACTACATCCTCTCTCTCACCCACTGCAGCAAAGCCACCTCAAGGCCAAAACCCCAAGTGTTATGCAGCCGAGAGGGGACAAAATAAAAACAAGCTTCACTGCAGCCCTGTGACTCATATGGAAAAAAATGGGCTTTTTTGTCTTGGCCCTTGCCCCAGTTATAAAATCTCCTTAAATGACTGTAACCCCCTTCAACCTTGAAATACCTGCGTGGTCTCAGTGTGAACAACTGCCTCGGTACAAGCAGTAAGACTGAGGTATAAATATGTGCGTGTGTTCACAGCACACACATATTCAAGGGTAAAAGGTGACTTCTGAACGTTAGGAACGTCATCACTATTGCAGTGCCAGCAACCAAAGGGTGCAATGAACTTCTGAGCTTGGGGGAAAAAACTTTATTATCTGGCACAAAAATTAACCAAAAGGTCTTCATCAATTCTTTCACATATCAAGAGCTGCAGTAGTGATATCTTTTATTAGAATGTAAAAATTGTTTACTAACGTGTGCCTGCAAATTTCCTCGAAGATCACCTGACATTTCTTCTGCTATAAGAGGAAAAATGTGTATGTCTCCTTTATTCTTTTCCATTTTGTCCTCACTTTACAGCAGGAAAAATGATTCTGTAACAGACTTTACCTCCCTCTCATTTCTGTGCTTCTTTAATATCCACAGCAGAGATTTTGCATACACAGCTGAGTAATTTTCAGCTTTTGGGAGTATGAAAACATGACAGCTCTGTACCTTGTTGCTGATCTATAGAGGAAAACACTATACGTTCCCTCAACACAGATTAAAGGGTGTGCAAGCCTCTTTGATGGGCAAGTTCAAAAGAAAAATAAGCTTAATATATCTTCTTTACCTGATAGACTACTATACTTGCTCAGGCTAAACGGTTTAAATATGCTGATTCGTCAGAAGCTTTGAATTTGAAAGAAAGCTATGTTCAGCTATATTATGAGAATATAACCAGGTTTTATATATAGTATTTTCTAGCATCTTAGGCAGCTCTGAACTAGTGAATCATCTTTGGTGCTATATAACTAATCAGCAAACAGAGGAGGGCGGCTTTTGCAAATTAGGAAGGTCCTTGTGTCTTTTCTCAAGCACATATGCAAGTAAAACTTACAAATCTTTTAGATCTATTTAGACACAACTGAAATTTGCCTAAAGTTTACTGAAGGTTTGCCTGTTTATTTGGGTTTTTTCTGCTTTCAGCAGTCCTTGAGGCACATGCCCTAAACAAATGCTTTGAAAACTCATTTGATTTATTTTGTTGTTATTAAATATAATGTTACACAACTCACCTAAGCAGCAGTGAAATAAATATGCAAGATGTCGGCAGGTTTTCACAAGGTATTTAAAAGTTTGTCACCACCTCTACTAGTTTATAAATTAACAGAATTTTCAGTATTCCCAGGTGATGGTCATTTTGATATTTCTTTATACAGTTAATCATAAAACTTGTCTCCAGGGTGCAGTCCTTACGGTTACATTTCATTGCAGAGATTCTTCTCAGCATTAAAGAATGAAGCAATACTTTCTTTAGATGATGGGACAGTTGCATAATTTCTTTACCATGGTCGTTACATCACAGGTCCTACGACTTCTGTAGGGTACAGTAGCAGAGCACTATGTGAATGGTCCTTGAACATCCTTGAACAGAAACATCACCAACTTTTCCTGTGTCACAGGTGTGCCTGTCTGCAGCCCTACCTCCCGGATGG
This sequence comes from Limosa lapponica baueri, assembly GCA_002844005.1. Lineage (NCBI taxonomy): Eukaryota > Metazoa > Chordata > Aves > Charadriiformes > Scolopacidae > Limosa > Limosa lapponica. The sequence continues at coordinate 29,938 of KZ507975.1, read as the reverse complement.
ACTTTGGACCCATGCTGTAGACATGTCTCCAGTTCTGTCTCTGCTTCTGTCTCGTTTTGCTCCTGACTGGACACTTTCCGTGGACCCTGGACCTGGTTTGCCACCTTGCCTCATCTGATACTGGTTGAAGGACCTTATTACTTGATGGACTGCTGCATGACTATGTGCCATGGGTTGAAAACCACTGTGCTACATCACTTAAATGAAGTAGCCTAAACTATGAGTTAGTAGTCCTCTTGTAGCTCGGGATCTATTTATGTTAAAGTCATAGTTACTGATCATTAGGAACGTAAATTCTTCCAACTATCCATTTCTGGCTGGCCAACCTGACATCTGAAAGGCCCAAGAGACATAAGTACCTTCAGTACTCTGTTCATTTGTTTCACAGACATCTACAAGAGGTGGTAGACTTCAATTTGCAGAAATTTGATCAGAAGGGGACTTACATACTACCTCTGAGACAGTCATCTCCAGAGTTAACACTCAGGTACCAGTAAATGAAGCTCATCACCAGTGTACACTAACACAGCTTATGAGAGAATCAGTAGGACGTGCCTAGCTGGGTGTAAGCTCACACCAGAGCTTTGAGCACATCGTCTTTTAGTTTCAGATTAGATATCAGGAAGAAATTCTTTCCTGTGAGGGTGATGAGACACTGGCCCAGGTTGCCCAGAGAAGCTGTGAATACCCCATCCCTGGAGGTGTTCAAGGCCAGGTTGGGATGGGACTGTGAGCAACCCGGTATAGTGGAAGGTGTCCCTTCCCAGGGCAGGGGGTTGGAACTAGATGGTCTTTAAGTTCCAACTCTGATCTTGATCTTACAACTCTAACTATTCTATGATTCTATGATCTTCCCCAGGTGGACAGGCCATATATGGCAATAATAGAGGAGGCCATATGTACTACTTTGAACATTTGAATTAATTTTGTGCCACTGTTCTGATTTATTTCAAAGAAACATAAAAGAAGGAATAATGGGACAGGTGAGATCAAGAAGAAACAACTGAGATTTTAGAAGAGAATAATCTGTTAAGTTTATGAAATAATTTTCAGCTGCACATTTTCAAAATATTACTCCTTCATGGCTTCCTATTTGTAATTTTAAACTATTGTGAAAACAGCAGTCAGATGTAACAAATTGAAATAATCTGTAGATCAAATAACATAGAATTGGTCAGATCTTGCAATTTCAGTGTATTTTACCCACACTCAAAGCTCTGTAGTACTTTATATAAAAGACTGAGACACTTTTCTATTGTCTCCATTAATATACTGGTCAAGTGATGGGCAGAGATAAGAATGAGCTGCATATCTAAGTGGAGCCTCCCTTCTTATGACTACAGTCACCCAATAAAGTTTAGAGAAAGCTTAAATTTGCCATAGGTTGGCTCTAGGAATGGATGCTGTTCCCAGTGCCGTGAGCATGGGAACTCCACCTACTGTTATCCATAGCTCCTTCATCCCATCTAAATTCTGACTGAAACTAATGCACCTGAGAGACATAAAGATGGGCTTCTCCAGTCAACAGGATAGTTTAGGAACATCTGAAGTTCTTCAGGTTCTTCACAGTTCTCTTGCTTTCTTTTAAAAAATTCAACTCCTGGATCATTTCCTGGATGAACAGGTGAAAGCAGTTGATGTTCACACTTAGAAACATATGACTTGACAACCATTTAGACCGTCTTTGTATATCCTGTCAGAACAAAGCGACCCAAGTGTGACAGTTTTACCCAGGAAGTCAGAAAACAGTTTCTGGAAGTCACACTGTAAATCTTTACTGTAAGACTAAGTATTTTTAAGAAGGAAATTGTTGCAAAAAATAATCAGTACTCAAATTTGTGTAAGACATGGTTCTAATTAATGAAGACTTTGCTGTGGAACTCCCACTCAGCTAGATCAGATTCTTTTTTAATGGAAATTAAATGCAAGGATAATGATCTGACTCTGAAAAATAAAATGTGGGTTTCACCAGACAGACAGCAGGATGCATAATGAAAGAGTATTTTGAAAAATAACCTACTGTAACCCTGTTCTCAATAAGAATCAATAATTTCATATCCGCTTTATATATGTTGTAGAACACCTTCATGAGCAAACCACTAGAATTCTTGTGTCCAGTCTGTTATTAGCCACTTATTCATTATCAGGTAATTCAGTGTGCTATGGAACTAAATAATCTAATGTTTGTGCAAAGCCCAAGCACAGAAATTAGACTTTTTTAATATTATTATTTTCCATGGCTTTAGAAACGGAAGAGTTTGCATGTGTTCTACGTTTGATATGGTGCATGCTACTTCTGTATATAGTGCCTGCAGATAAATCTCAATATAGGGTGAAATTTGGGAAGAAACATGCAATAAAATAAAAGCATTTTTCTTAAAACCCTTATAAAAATATCAGCTTCATTAGGGAGGGAAAAAAAAAAAAGTATGTGTATGTGTTAGGGAAAGCAAACTGTCAGGATATGGTACTCTGTTACAAACTCTAGATATCTCTAAGCATTTTGAGATTCAACAGCTGTAAGATACAAGATGTAAATCCATATAATCCACATATCAGCGTATAACAGCAACATTATTGTAAAAAAAGGAATAAACAAGACTCAGGAGCCTGTTTAAAATTACAAAGCAACAACTTGAACATAAGGATGGCCTAAATAGTGCTTTTCTTTCCTCTGAATACAGTAAAGAAAGTGAATAATGAAATAACACGCATGGTACTCAACATAAAAACTGAAATATGACTGACTTGTAGACGTAATTTATAGCACGGATACAGTAAGCACAAATCTAAGTATCATGAAAGATAAATAAAAGAACAGCAACATTAAAATGATTCAGATTTATTTTTGGGTTTGTAGTCAAAGTTTATGAAACACACTTTAAGGCGTTCTTGGGTAAATTACAGAGAAATGTTATTAAGCCACTGAAATTGTTTAAGGGTCAGTGAATAGACTGAAATTCACGTGTGGGATCACATTTACATTCAAAGTTCTAACGTTCAGGCACCCAGGTATCTCACCTTCCCACGCTGAAATACTACTCTATTTTCCTCCTTAAACTGGGCTCAAAAGTATTTGTTATAACCACTGCTGCTTCCAAATCTATGTGATGATTTACATTGTCCTACACAATTTCTGGTATGTGGTGGAAGGTGAGGACATGAAGACTTCTGCTAAGTGATAGTTTTCCAAGAGATTTTGTTGTACAGGAGAGAAAGTAAAAGATTCATGGAACATGAGAGGGTGCAATAAAAATTTGGATGCAAAAAGTCCTTTTTGTATGGAAAAAAGCCTGGTTTTCAAAAGTATTAACAGATGCTAGGTGAAGATCTAAATCTGCTCCTATTCAGAGGAAACTTCGGTAAGAAAATTCTTCCAGAAGACCATCCTGGAAATACTTGGCTTTGGCTTAAAGTAGCATATGTTAAAAGAAACTCAGCTGTAAGTTTTAACTTGTGGAGAGGACATCCCTGGTAAAAGATCAGGAAAAGTGTAAAGTATGTCTGCATGGCCATGCAAGGCAGGAATTCCCCTGCTGAGGACGCTTGCTAGCCATGAAGTTGTCCTCTAAGGACTTGCAAACCGACCTGTGCTTTGGGGTGAAAGAGGGAAAATGTGTATACATTTCTTGGCCAACCACAGATGGCAAGGGCTTGTTTTCCTAAGAGAGGAAGGTTACCATCTTAGGAGCCCTAGGCAGCATGACACACCCTACACGGGCACTCGTGGCTGTGAAAGTTACCTCAGCGTCATCTCTGGTTGCCGGTGAAGCAGGCAGTATAAATGCAAGTTAAAATAAGGTCAGCCCACCCACCACGAGGCTGAAATTTTGCATTTCACTTTCAAAGAGAGAAAGGGTACCAGATTCCATCTGAGCACCTGGAGACCATTCAACAGTTGGAGCTTGTCTGCACCAATCCTCTTTTCACTGCCGTTCACTGATGCCAGCAACCAGAGTAGCTGCATTAGCACACTCCCTCAGGCAAGTGAAAAAATGCAAAGCTGGGAATTAATTTCTCTTGGTTTTCTTTTCTTTTTTCCAAAATCCTTTCATTTCTCTATCTCTTTTTGCCAACCCTGTATTATCTAATTATTTTTAGCACATCATTTTCATATCCAGATCCTAAACAAATATGCATGAACTTGAATATCCAATCTAAAATATTAAGATTTTTGTTGGTAATAAGACGTTATGGAAATCTTACAGGAAAACTGTTTGTTCTAGTGAGTTTCAGACCACTGTAATTCTGCCACATTAAAATAAACATCCATCTAAATGTCACCTCTGAATGGTATGAAATTATCATCATCCATCATTTTTTGTACACTTACAGCAATTTCAAGTAAGCATTTTCATAGCAAACAATTTCTTGTATCATAAAAAAAAACACAAAAAACACTTCTGTGCATTATTCAGTATTTTAAATAAAGCTTACTGCTAAGTTCTGGAATGATTAAAAAAACTCCTGTTTTTGTTATTTTCAATAAAATACTTTACTTAACAATTTTTTATAATCTTCTTGCGTTTTAATTCTTCCACGGATTGTTACCAGGTCATGAATTTAAATTATAATGAATGAACAACAGCTAATTCACTGATACAATTGTTCTATGCTTGTTTTCATACAACAGACAACAGGAAGGTTAAATTTGATTGTTAAACAACAATGTTCAAAGCACAAGGAGGGAGATGACAGGGCCTTCTGAGAATTTTATTTTTACCCCCTGGCTTATACACAGCTTTAGCTGTGATTGATCAAAGACTGAATATGTATGGTTTGTCTTTCATTAGCAAAAGAATTATTATTATAATATATTAATATTATATATTTACTTCACAAAATATAAGTTAGCAGAATGGAGTTTATCCTCTGTGTGAGTGTGGGGGTGGAGGTGTGGGTGTGCGCACGGCCATAGAGTTTCTTGAAAACTTATTTTTCAGAAAAATGCCCATTAAAAGGAATGTATCTGTATGTTCTAAGAAAACAAACCTAGCATTTCATAATACAGGCTAATCCAAAATAGTGAATTTACTTATGATTTTTTTTTTTCCTCAAGATGATACTACTTCTTGATTGACTACATCACAAAAAGTATAAGCCACTTAGCTACTGCACAGCTCAACTTTCTATGCACACTTAACCCTAACTGCTTACTTGGGTGTTTAGATGCAATCTTAGGAAACAAATATTAGATGTTCATTTTGCCAAATCTTAAATCGTGGTTTTAGTGAAATATTTTAAATATATCTTTTAATAATGTTTAATTTTCCATGTATATTTAACAACAGGTCCCTCTCATTTAAATCTAGACATCTAGGTGAAGGCAGCTGTGTTGAGTGTGGCTGCTTCCTCTAGAGCTAAGAGAAAACAGTAACTTCACTCACTTGAGATCTGCACTGGAATATATTTACCTGGACACAAAGGATTTGAAGATAACTATATAGTTAACCATATAGGTGAAGATAGAATAAAGAGTAAGAGGGTTACGACAATGACAGATTGCACCACTTACTTCTCTAATGACTCTACAATAAAAACAGAACTTGCTTTTCTATTTCTTTAATTTCTATTAAAGGGCTTCCATGTTATCCATTCTGAAAAATAAATCAGAAGAAAAAGTTGAAGAGTTTCTCAGAAAATTCTGCTCTGAAAATAGTTGTATTATATGAAAGAATTATTTCAATTTCAATGTGAAAATAATATACTACTCTTAAAAACAGAGGTAAAAGAGACTTTTCCATGACAGGATTCCATTACAAAACATACTCAGAAATTCTGAGAAATGCCCTTTCCTGCTTTTTCAAGCAACAAAAATGGGTAAGCTAAGTATAGAAGTATAAGTATAGAAAGTCTAAGTAGTCTAAGTATAGAAGTCTTAAGTCTAAGTATAGAAAAAACATTTCTTTATCTTCAATCTTTTTCCCCACAGTAGGTAAAACTTCAAATTTTTATGTGCAAAATATTAAACGACCTGCCCCAATTCACAGCACACAAATGCAACACATGCATTAACTTTAATGGGATCTTGATGTAATGAAAAGTAATTAGTGATGCTTGAAGATGACAAGCCCTTTAGAGCTGTGCTACAATGAAGTCAGAAGAAACTACCTCTCTCCTACTGGCGGGCTTTGACTGCAGAATGGACTTGTGGGTCCTCACCTGATTAACTGTAAAAAGTTCTGGCAAAGAGACAGAGCAAACAGATTTGTTTTAGGACAACATGATTTTGATCCAAATCTGGTAGTATAGGGTGGCTTTATACCATCCTCGCATGTTGCTAGCAATAAAGAATTGAGAATATTTGTTGGATGAGCACAAAATACTATATTGGTGATACCATTAATTAGCATATATATTCCATTACTTCAGTGGATTTTCTACAGTGGTAAAGTGTAAGAAATCTGTAACAGTACATGCTGATTTGTTAATTTATGTCCATGCATCCTACACCCATGAAGATTTATTTTTAAAAACTAAGGGCAGATTAACATATAGATTATTTATTACCATCATATTATTTTGAAAAAGTAAAACTTGAGAAAAACAAATAATTTTTCAAATACTTATATAATGTAACAATTTTGAGTAGAACAATATACTCTTTAAAACTATGGACCTTTGTAAATCAAGCATTAATAAGTTTGTAAATCAAGCATTAATAAGTTTGTAAATCAAGCATTACAATTTTAGGAATATTCCTCCTCTCCTTCTTAAATGTACTGAAACAAATAATCCTAACCTTCTTTTACCTGATACTTAATATCCTTGTATTATGAAGATCTAATGGTTTCACTTTTATTAAATCCTTAGTGCTTACTTTCTATACAACCATTTTGTTTCCCAGAACTGTTTTTCACCAGAGGTTATTATTTGTATGATTTTCATAGTATTTTAAACATTACCACTAGTTTTTCATTAACTCTTTCCTTCATATATTATCTATCGTAAATGTATCTTTTTTTTTTTAACTTTATAGAGATTTCATAAGCATTTCATGTTTTATATAAAATGTTTCTGAACTTCTTTTTTCTTTAATTATTAGCATTAGGTATTTAAAGTATGTCAACCTTCAGCTGTTTCAAGATGAAAAGCTGTGAACCATTGATTTGTGTTTTCCACTGCTTAAATCTGTCACTTTTCATTTGAAGGACATTAAATGGTTGCTAGTCCTAGCGAAATAGTCTGTTCCACAGGAATACCTAAATGAATGTTACTGTTCAAATAAATTTCCAGGATATTTTCAATATATCTATTTCTGACCATCTGTTGGGTCAAAGGTTGCCTTTCATTATTTTCTTATATATCCATTGTCTCCCCTGTTTAATTGCCATGAACTTTTGCCCTCTGTTTTTACAGAAGTTTTGGGTTCAGAAAAAAGAATCTAAAATATTATTCCGTTTTTGCTGAAGATTACATCCTCAACTATAAGTGCAAATTTTATGAACTATGGGGCCAGTGGTAAAACAAAAATACAAAGTTAAAAAAAACTTGGAGGTTATTAAAGGCACAGTAACTGAACAGACAGTCTACATACTCAGCAGCAACAACAACAAAAAAAACCTCTTTTAAAAATCTTGATAACTTTTGGTTTTTTTCCCTTTTAAACAATCTGGGATTCGACTGCAACATCTCAGTTAAAATGGCTTTCAATCCATTCTGTTTTAATGAGTAAAATAATGCTTTTTCACAGGGAAAACATTTCATATGGTACAGAACAGTAGTAGTTACCTCAAAAAAGTAACCAGGCACTTAGCAAGTACAAAATAGATCAGTAAGCACTGAAAGCAGCTTTTCTGTTTCTCAGGGGTACGTCTGGTTTTATGTTTCAAAAATTTCTCCACATAAAGAGAAAGAAGGATTTTGTATGCTCAAAGCTGAGCTTTAAAGTAAGCTAACAGCAAAGTTTGGATCTGAGAGTCTCAACAGCCTCTATTCAAAAGAATAATGTCCTTAGTGCTAGCGAATAACAATATTTTAAGTAGAAAGCTGCTATATTTGACATTGCCTATCTACACAGACACATTCTTCTGAAATAATTCTGCAGGCAATCTGGGAAATGCCACCACACTAAAGGTTAATTAAGCAGTAAGACATGACAAATCATGCCGTAGTGCAAATCTGTACATACCTCAAGAAGACAATGAGGGAGAAGGTAAAGTAAAATGCCTCTGGTGCACCAGAGCTATCTGTTTATTAGAGCAAATGCACACTGAATAAAAAAAAAGGCTTTCAAACATCCATCTGCAGTTTTTAAATGCATAGGTAAAAGGTTGGGGGAAAATTTGACCAAACACATCAAAAGGTTTAGAGTACAATTCTGAATCAATGCGCCAAGGACTATACAAACAACAGGATCTTAGACAAAAGGACAATATATCACAGTGCAGAAATATTTCAGCTAGGGGAAAATGTACTTCAAATTAATGGTGAGTTTCAGTGGTTTTTCTTTCTCTTAAAGCACAGAAAGTTATCCTGTGCCCTTATGGTTAGAATTACCTTTAGAGGTTTTCTCTGTAGTAGCCTTGGTCTGAGTCTTGAGAGGAGCTGAGCTGACACTCACACGTTGTCAGATGTAACAACAGGAAAAAAAAACCCTAGTCTGTTACTTTATTTCAGACTGTAAGTTCTACCTACAAAACATAGAAATGCTTCCAGCAAATGAAGTTTTCCAACAGTTCAGCACTTGTGACACAATTATTTGATTTTTTTTCTTAATACAGATTTTGATTGCACTACTGGATATACCACACATCATGCCTTTCTCTGCTTGAAACAACCTCATGTGATATTTTAATTTTAATTATGTATTCAATTACAATCATAGTCCACCACCTGAGATTTCATGCTAAGAAAAGAGAATATATCAGTTAGAAAGAGCAGGCTTCATCAGAAATCCTGTGGCGAAGTTGCTACAGCAAAACTTTGCCAGATGCAGTTATTCTTAATGATTCTAAATTATTTCAATTTGTTTATAACTAATTTAAAACTCATTCTCAGTGGTAAGTATATTTTATATGATTATACCACAGCAAATTAGTATGTATTAAATTTCTCTCAATTCCAAAGCAGCTGAGCTCTTGTTTGCTCACTAGTGTATGAATGTGCAGAAAGGAAATTACCATTTTTATTATGAATAAGTGGCAAAAAAAAATCTCTTTGGAAAGATGGACAAGTGCTGAAGAAACCAGGAAGGGACTGCAAATGGTTCCTCTGCCAACAGCTTTTTTTTGACCCTGATCAAATCAAATAAACACTTATTTTCCCACCTGTGCACTGTGGTTATAAATACTTCTTTTTTCATATGTTTTTATTATCTATATATTTGGAAACTACTTACTAAGGGAAATGGACAGCATTATTTAAAAGGCCTCCACTAATATGATCATGGTAGAAATTATAATCTACTTTCTGCCTTTCCCCATCAGCTGTCTCTAAGCATCCCCTTCCTTAGCCTGTTGACCCTGCAAGACATTCCAGCTTCAGTGGATCTCCTTCGGGGTGCTCAACCTTCCCTACGTGTTGTATGGGAATCCCAGCTCTCCATGTTACAGATTCTGGATCCCATGTTCCCCAAAATTAGATCCCACAGAGTTCCTTTCCACTGAGGTAATTTCTACTAAAATCAAGAAGAAATGGGTGAAATTCTGATGAACGCTTACAAGTCAGGTCAACGCAGAGGGACAAACTCACATTCCTCTGGCAGAGGTTACTGTCCTCAGAGACAGAAGCACGGGCAGCACTGATGTGCTGCGACTCAGAGGCAGTAGTGTTCACTTAAGCAGCCATCAGTTTCAGGTTATAAGACTAGACCTGACTGTGCATTACTAGAAATTAAAAATTAAATTATTAAAAATCCCTTTCTCTGTTTTAGTGAAACTGCTGAAGGGCCTCAGCAAGGACAAAAACATATTCAACATGCTCTACTGCAGATTTCCCAGTTTTCAAACTTCTTATTCACAAACTAACCTAAAGCATAAAAAATCATTTTTTCACAATAAAAATGTATCTTTATGAGATTACTGAATATTTGTGTTTTTGTAAAACCAATCAGTTGCAGTTCAATTCCCTCACTCTTTTTAATACCAAATTATGTTTTGAGGATGAAAGACTATTTAAAACAAATCATAGATCTCCATTTTAAAAATGTCAGCTGGGATAATATGTCAAAGCTGGTCAGTTACGGGCCTGGAGATTGTATTCAAACAGAATCTGTTCAAAATAGATACTTTCTGAATTATACACATTTACAGGAAAATGATATTTCTAAGCCCAGTGTAGCATGCTTGCTTTAAGTGCATCTTCCAATAAAATTCTCTCCCTCTCTCCTAGAATAGCAATAGGATTTTAAAAAATGTGAAGGTAAATTTATTTGGTTTCAGAGATTGTATCTTGTTTTACTCTGTAGATTTATCTGAATAACACTTAAACCAATTTTGTTAAACAGGAGTCTTGTTTGACAAGGAAGTGGCCTCTGTGATGTTTAGTAAAAAGAAAAAACAAAACAAAACAAAACCACCAACTGAAAGTATATCTATGGAGAAATTTAGATTATGCAACCATAATGTGATAAAAATGTGATGATGTTGCAAAACAGAAATTTTCATGGTGAGAATTATGGATTTTTGTGTAAATGTACCACATACAGATTCCTGTTAAGGTTTTTCTGAAAGTCTGCATGAAATTTGTGTTTCTTTAGACATTCCCTTGTCATTCTGATAGCCTTGACAATTTTCTGTAATACCTGGCATGAGCTTCTTAAAGGTATGAATTTTCAAAGGCTTCAATTTCTTTGGACAAATGCCTGCTTGTTGGATTGTATCTTTCTACCTTTTACTAGTTCTTCTCACGTAGTTAGTTTATTAGCTTTTTTGCAGGTATTATCAGTTAAGAAATTCTCATGAGCTACATTGGCCTTTGCCACCAATGAGACTGTTTCTGCTGATTTCAGCATAACCTAACTAGCTGTTGAAGACAGAGTCACAGATGCATAGACTATTACAATTTCTTCTCCACCATCTGTCATTTATACTTTGCAGGTTTTAGTGTTTCCCAGAAGAAAACTGTCTTATACCTGCTCCAGCACTTTGGAACAATTTTTAGTAATGCAGATTATCCTTGATTTCCTCTAAGCTTTAACAAAATCTATGTCCATTCCCACAAATAACTGCACTTTTTGACCATCATTGTCATGTCTTAGTAAAGACCTTGGGCCACTTTATGAGGCACAGAGCAAGAATCATCTTATTTCCCAGTCAATCCTTAACACCATATTTACATACAAAAAGCAGATATGTGTTCAATAGAAGAAGATATCCTACCAGAGTATGATTTAGAACTCTGAAAAGTTCTAAAGTGAAAGGGGATTCAGTTTGCACGCACTGGTTTTTACAGGTGAATAAATTATTACATGTAGCACAGAAAACA